>CM061046.1:3919283-4078754 GCA_030762985.1 Adelphocoris suturalis
CTTCCGTGGCATCCTGGATCCAGGGTCACAATACTCCTTTGTTACAACGGAGTGTGCCAAACAACTCAAAAAATCCACGCGACCGTTTCGTGGTGCTATCTCTGGTGTAAACCATTCCCCTTTGCAAAGCATTAAGGGCAAGATTAACTTATCTCTTCTGCATCGTTACTCATCTGATCTTTTTGAAACTGAGGCTGTCATTGTACCCTCTATAACTCCTTTCCTACTTCAAACTGCTCTTTCTTCACCTATGTGGGAAGATTACCTCTCCTATGACCTAAGTGATCCACACTTTATCGAGCCTGGAGCAATCAACTTTCTTATTGGCGCCGACCTATACCCAGAAATCATCACTGGCGTACCAATAACCCTTCACGACAATGGTCCAAAGCTCATCCAATCTGCTTTTGGATTTGTGGTCATAGGTAGATTCAACAGTGTCTCCTCATCTACTTCTGCTGATCATGCCGTATCGCTTCTGGCACACACTGATCTTGTTCCTTTGATCGAACGGTTTTGGGAATTAGAGGAGCCATCATCTACAACTCCTGCAATCTCTCCAGAGGATGAACAATGTGAAAAGCATTTCCTATCCACTCATTATCGTCAGGAGGATGGGCGATATGTAGTCCGCCTACCTTTCAAGACTTATCCACCCAATATTGAGCCCAATTATCGGCAGTCTTCAAATCGCTTGTACTCTTTGGAAGCACGTTTGTCCAAGGATCGTTTGCTTCGTGAGGATTATTCTGCCTTCATGTCTGAGTATGAGCAGTTGGGCCACATGAGCCTATCCTCTGTCACTCCAGCTTACATCATTCCACATCACCCTGTCTATAAAGTCAATGGTGACAGTCGCAAATTGCGAGTTGTCTTTGATGGTAGCTGCAGCACTCCTACTGGGAGTTTGAACGACCACTTGCTTCCTGGTCCAAAGTTGCAAACAGACATTAGTGTCATTCTGTCCAACTTTCGCAAACACACATATGTCTTTAGTTGCGATATCGTCAAAATGTTCCGACAGATTTTGGTGGATCCTGCTGACCGATGCTACCAGCAGATAGCATGGCGTTCTGATCATAGTGAGTCTGTGCGGTATTATGCTCTGAACACTGTTACCTATGGACTTAGGTGTTCTCCATACCTGGCACAGCGTGTCCTTCACCAGCATGCAAACAACTACCGTCAGCAATATCCTGATGCTGCTGATATCCTGATCCACAACACATATGTCGATGACATTGTGGCAGGATCTGATTCTCCAGAACAACTTTTGCAACTACAGGATGATCTTACCAACCTCTTATCAAAAGGAGGTTTTGAACTTGGCAAATGGAGCTCCAATTATCCACCTCTCTTGAATGCTGGGGAGCCATCTGCTACACCTGTTGATCTTTGTGCGGAGGAAGCAGCTGTTACCAAAATACTTGGAATGAGATGGGATCCAACTTCGGACTGTTTCTCATATGAGGTTTCTGTTCCACCAACAGGCTTTACAAAGCGTACCATACTTTCTACCATTGCTAGACTCTTTGATCCGCTAGGCTTCCTGTCTCCAGCTATCTTCTATGCAAAATGTATTCTCCAAGGAACCTGGCAGTTACAGGTTGGTTGGGACGAGGAGGTTCCTCCAGACATCCGCTCTTTGTGGACACAGTTTACCGAGGCCCTTCCACACCTGTCATCAATTCTTATACCTCGTGCACTACCAAAAACTGATACTGACTATCAACTTCTCTGCTTTTCTGATGCTTCGGAGAGTGGCTTTTGCGCCGTCATCTACTTGAGATCAACGCAGGGTACAGAGGTCTCTCTTACTCTCCTAAAGGCTAAAACCCGACTGGCACCGTTGAAGACCATCACTATTCCTCGTCTGGAGCTGTGTGGAGCTGTCCTTCTTGCGCAGCTACTTCAATCTTTGGACCATCTGAGAAGAGATCTTAACATTGAGAAGATCTTCTGCTTCACAGACTCAACTATTGTGCTCTCTTGGCTTAAAACTCTTCCACATCTTCTTCAAACCTTTGTTTCCAATCGGGTACAGCAGGTTCATGCAGTGACTCAGCCTGAATGGTGGCATCATATAAGCGGTAGGGAGAATCCTGCTGATGTTGGTTCCAGAGGTATCCTGCCATCTACACTCAAACACCATCCACTTTGGTGGTCAGGTCCCTCGTGGTGTCAACAACCCATCAGTGACTGGCCCATTTCCACTGATGTATCTGGGTTGGAGGTTCCTGAGCTCAGGCGGACAACATTGGCGCTTGTGTCAGTAACTGCTAGCCGGGAGTTTGTCGATTATGCTGGTCGACACTCATCATTTACTCGCTTTGTTCGCATTATTGCTTACATCAAGCGATTCATCAATAACTGTTGCATCCCCAAGCGCCTCAAGGCACATCGCACAATCGGAGTTGTCTCTTCGTCAGAGTTCCGTCAAGCAAATCACCATTATATACGTATTTTGCAACATTTCTACTTTCCTGCAGTCTTCACTGAAGCTTCCTTTAACCTTTTGCCCTTGGAGCTACGTAGACTTGATGTATTTATTGATCCTGAAGGAATCATTCGTGTTGGAGGACGTCTCACTAACGCCCCAATCTCTCCTGACCAACGGCACCCCATACTTCTACCAGCAAGGTCAAACTACACCAACCTCATTGTCAACCATCATCATCATCTCAATCACCATGTTGGACCATCTGCTCTGTTGTCCAGCATAAGACAACAGTATTGGATTCCCAAGGCTAAGAACCTTGTAAAGCACCTGAAGTCTAAATGTTTGACATGTACTCGATTCTCAAAATCTAATGTAATGCCTTTCATGGGCAACTTACCAGCATCCCGTTTTGTCGGGGTTAGACCATTCTTGGTGTCAGGTGTGGACTTTGCGGGTCCCTTTCTGTACCGGGAGACATCAGGAAGAAGATCAAACGTTCGCAAGGCATACCTCTGTCTCTTCCTGTGCATGTCCTCCAGAGCTCTCCATTTGGAAGTGGCAACCTCGTTATCAATTGAGGGCTTCCTAGACGCGTTTGACCGTTTCATTAGCAGAAGAGGTCTACCAAAGGAGATGGTATCGGATGGAGGGACCAACTTCCGGGGTACTGCCAGATACATCAAGGAGGTCGCTGAGTGGTTCGAGGACAAAGGGAATAGGTCATCACTCATCTTCCACACTGCTCATTTGGGTGTGCAATGGACCTTTAATCCACCATCATCACCACATTTTGGAGGTGGCTGGGAAGTATCAGTTCGATCAGTGAAGGACCTCTTATACAAATCGTTCGGTAACCATCCGTATAGTTTACCAGAATTGAACACCATATTCACCAAAATAGAAGGAATCTTGAACTCACGTCCGCTGCAGCCTATTTCTAACAGTCCTGAGGATGCAGAGCCGCTGACTCCTGCACACTTCTTGATAGGACAATCTATCACTACTCTCCCTGAACTGGATCTTACAGATGTTCCTGAGAACCGCTTAAATCGGTGGCAACTTATCCGCCAGCGCATCCAGCATTTCTGGTCCCGATGGACTGATGAGTACCTCAGCGCCCTTCAAGTCCGCCAGAAGTGGGACAAGAAGACTCCTAACCTGAAGATTGGCGATCTTGTGCTTCTGCGAGAAGATAACACCTCCCCAACATGTTGGCCGCTCGCAAGGATCTTGGAAGTCCATCCAGGGACAGATGGCGTTGTCCGTGTTGTAACCCTGAAGACGACACAAAGTACCTTCAAGCGACCTGCCGTGAAGCTTGTGCCTTTGCATCTGGACTCCATCCATTCATAAACCTTCATATGCATAGCTGCGGTTGTGCATTGGGGGGGAGTATGTTTGAACTTACTTATCATTTCCAACCTGGCCATGCATATTCACATATTTTCACTTCAATTCCATCCAGTAATTTCCCATTTTTCCGCACTACACATCACAAAAAACTTCACTACTACGTATTTTTCACCTCTTAGTTTCATAGCCTTATCATTTTTCTATTTTTCAATAAAACAGAGATTGCGTCTTATCTCTTATCACCGTGGAGTAGGTTTACCACATTTTCGATACCTTCTTTCTGCTGCACCATGGATACTATCAAATGGATAGATCCATAATCACATCCGTGCGTAGCATCCATGTATTTTTTCTGCATGGGTTTTCTAGGCATTTGCGCATTGTTTTGTTTTTATAGTAATTTATTATATTATTAAATATTATAAGTTAATTGTTGTTTAACTGCGCAAGACCTTCTCGCCACTTCGTCTTCGGATTCCACCGCCAGCTTATCATCAACCCTGAGGGCTTGAAAAAGAACAGCTGTGGCAGACATCTTGTATTATTCTTGCCTTTGTTCTGCTCCTGAAAGTTTTCTATGCTTAAAACGAAATTATTTCTCCAAACTTATCAAATATTCTGTGCGCCATCCAAGTCAAACAACGGTCCTATTTTGATCAGTTTGCTGTGTTGTGTCTTTTAAAACCACAGGAACTGGTGAGCCATTGCATTTTTCGGCTTCATCATTACATCTTGGTTGGGACACCTCTGTGAGGTTAGCAGATATTTCTCCTATCAACTATCTACTGGACGTTTATTGCAATATAAATCACTGGAGTTGCCACTGGACCTCTGAAGTTACCAAGGAAGTTACCACTAAACCATTGGAGTCGTCTTGGATCTGGACCTTTGGAAGCCACCACATGAACTACCAGCTCATCATACAGCTAAGCATTGTAGTCATAAGTATATATGTAAAATTGGTCTAGTACCTATAGCACTACTTCTAGTCATCAAAGTAACTTCCTTTTGTCAGCATAATTTTATTTGTCTTTAGTGGCCACTTAGGAGCAGACAATATCAATATCAATATTAAGTACCTATATATCACCCACCTGAACCACTTCAGCACTGAGTCCCCTTATAACCATTGTTTATTTTATTTAATATACTATTTATTTGTTGATGCTTCATCAATTAAAACTTGTGTTTTCATCTGAGCACCCACAATCACATACATATCTATCTTTTCCTCATACTGAGGTGGTCCTTCGAGTTATCGAGTTATCTTATTGATCTCAATTTAACAAGTGTGGTTGGACATTTGCTGCACTCAAAACAGTAGGTCTTTCTCATACATATGTGCATAAGAGGAATTAGGACTAGGAAGAAGTGGAGAACAGCACAGGACCTGATAGGCTTCCGTGATGGAGCAGCGATGACAATAATGGGCTTGGGACCTTCATCTCATACATAACAGGAAAAAAAAATGAACAAATGAACATAGCCTAGCAGGGGGAAGAAGAGTAAAAAAAAGATAGTGCTCGGTTGATCACACTATGGAAAGCTGCATGCTTATGTACTAAAGGGTGATTTGAATAGTCCATAAGCATGCAGCTTTCTCATAGTATGATGATTGTATTGTCAAGTACTTACCCAGTAATAATTTATAATCATATGTTGCTTAGTTACGTGTAGACCGGGGAGACAAACTTGTTAAAGGTTTATAAATCAGAAACTCGTATACGAGTTCCACTATCCGCTTTACAAGCAGATACCATGTTACATGGATATGTCTTTGATTGGGGATTTCATAACGGTTGTCCTCGAGTTGTCCTCGACTGTTGTCAAGAGGATGAAAATGTTTCCTATGGAGTGGAGTAAATGATGATATTGCTTTACGTTAAGAATATTGTAACCGGCTTATTAAAATTGTTTATAGTCCAATCAACTTAGTTTAGGAATGTAGCCAGGTACGTAAGGAGGGGGAAATTGGTAGCTTGAGGTGTGAACATTTATCACATAAATCAAGCGCTTTCCAACGAGTGGCGAACGATTTTTGTGCGATGAAAACTGCGGAAGTTCCATTCCCCTAGCAACGGCTGGGTTGTACGTGAAAAACACTGAAATTGTGACACAAATTTTGCGTCACGGAAATTTTTGGTTGACCCCCCAGAGCAAAGACATATCCATGTCAATAACTGTGGAGAGAAGCCACTACAATGAGTTGTTGTTAACAGTCGACTGTTGTCAAGAGGATGAAAATGTTTCCTATGGAGTGGAGTAAATGATGCTATTGCTTTACGTTAAGAATATTGTAACCGGCTTATTAAAATTGTTTATAGTCCAATCAACCTAGTTTTAGAAATGTAGCCAGGTACGTAAGGAGAGGGAAATTGGTAGCTTGAGATGTGAACATTTATCACATAAATCAAGCGCTTTCCAACGAGTGGCGAACGATTTCTGTGCGATGAAAACTGCGGAAGTTCTATTCCCTTAGCAACAGCTGGGTTGTACCTGAAAAACACTGAAATTGTGACACAAATTTTGCGTCACGGAAATGTTTAGTTGACCCCCCAGAGCAAAGACATATCCATCTCAAAATAAATGAACACAACTGAACAATCCTAGCAGGGGGAAAGAGATTTGAAATAAATAAATAAATAAAAAATAAAATTAACCGATCACCCAGTGCCTTAGCAAACGAAAAAGAAGACGTATGATCACTTAACTTGTCTATAAACGTTAGATTCATTATTCTCGTAATTGGAGATAACAATAAAATACAACTTCTCTGATCGATGATCTTCTTATTATTTGATTATGGGTTTCGTGGTGAACCAGCTTACTACCGTTACCCAAGGGTGAATCTTGTTCGCGCAATACTTCATTTGCCCCACACTTAGTGAAACCTTCAACAATGAACACGTGGGTTTGTACACAATGGATAATATTCTGCCTGAATGGCATACAGGTACATTTAGGTCATTGTTTACCACATTTGTATAGCAGATATGAAGGTTTCATATATGATTCACAAGATGTAGTATATATTATGCTCAGCAAATCCTCCTTCGATGTTTTCGGGTAGGTATAATGTAAATAGTCCTAATGTCATAAAATGCTCATGAATTGGCCATTCATTATTTATTGTTGATCATTTTATTGTTATGTACAATAAAACCTCCAGACAGAAGAGTACGGTGACGTCAGTTGTCCACATTTTACCTCAAATAAGCTTTTTTTGGAGGCAGTCAGAAGGTGAAGCAGCAAGAGAGAAAAAGAAATAATATTTCATTCCGGTGAACGCGGGTAAAAATGGGTTGAGCAGGTTAAAGCGGGCAAGCGTGCGCACTATGGCCACGCGCGTACATTTTCACACCAGTGTTGGGCATAATCTTATCCTCGAATTCGAATACGATTGTAGTAACGATAATTATTCGTTGATTCTGAGTCAACTGCTGAATGGACCTACTGTACCGTTTAGTTAGCGTCCAAACAACGATGAAATGGTCGGACTGTATGGTATGATGATATGATGATGGTATGGTATGATTTTAAGTATTACTCGAAGGACCACCTCATTTCGAGGAAATATGATACCAATAATAAGGTATGTAGTGCTAAGTATGAACTTAACTAGAGATTTGATCTTTGATAATAGTTGATGAAATTAGGAAGTACTCAAATGATAAGTGCGTTTTTAGAAGATGAAACATCAACATGAACTGGGTTTTATTGTAGATATGATATAATAATGGTATATGGTACTCGTTCTGCCTACTTTCCTCAGTCCTACTAGTGGCCACTGGAGAGGATAGACAATTAGGTACCTAAGAGCTTGAACTGCGATTAATGAATTTTCTTGTTATGTACCAAATAAATTGGTTTTCAAGTACAAAACTAATATAATTATTAGAAAGGCTTATCTGAAGTCCAGTCGATGAATCCGAGGCGCCAAGGGTATTTTCATAAGTCCAGCTCCACGGCGAACGCATCAAGCATCAATCTCTGGAAGGATCCTCATAAGTCCAGCTCCAGCGCCGAGTGTTGAACGTAAAGGAGACACGGCAATAACCAAGTCTTCAGTAACAGGCGAGAAATAATTGCAGAAAGGAACGTAGATGTAGATAGGTAGGCCGCCTCTTTACTCCCGTTTCGAAGATAAAGGGTGTCCCAGAAAAATAAGTTTTTTTTTGAAAAAGCTGTAACTTTTTTATTTTTAATAATACAGAGAAAAATCATATACCGTTGTGCTCATGAGGGTTTGAGGTTTAGGTGAGGAACACAATATCAGGCATATGCCCACCCCTGCTTGCCCTACAGGCGATCGACCTGTCCATAAAATTCACAATAACTCGCGCTCACATTTCCCTGTCGATTTCCCCCATCGCTCACCGGATTTCTGCCTTCAGCTGGATGGATGATTCTTGGATTTTCCGACCCCCAGATTCTGCAATTTTGCTTGTTGACAAACCCATCCAGATGGAAATGGGCTTCATCGCTGAAAATGATGTTGTTGATGAAACCTGCATTCTGCTGTTCTGCGTTGATGACCCATTCGACAAATTGCCTTCGTTTTTCGTGGTCCGCTGGTTTCAATTCCTGGGTCAACTGTACCTTGTACGGGTGATAATGAAGGTCCAATTTCAGGTTACGATGCAATGTGCTTCGAGGCAAATGCAGTTGTTGAGAACGCTTGCGAATGGATTTCTGAGGACTGACCATGCAATTGTTGCATCATCCCTGACAACACTACACTTGGATACAAAAACGAACCTTGTCACATAAAACCTCAAGACTCTGAGATTATAAAAATCGAAGAAAAAAATGGTGCCAACACAATATTAACAAAATGGCGGCCATTTCAAAAAAACTTATTTTTCTGGGACACCCTTGAACGAGCTTGATGCAAGAACAATGGGAATAGTAATGAGAAGATGGCGAGAGATGATCATTCCCAGGAAAAATTAGCAAAGATCGGCGGGAAACTAGCATGTTGGCCCTACCAAAAAGAAGTATACAAAACTACCTGCAATTGATGGCAAAATGCATATGAAAAATAATTTCTCCCTTGACTGGGAAAAACATTAAATCATGTTTAATGTTTTTCCCTCGCAAGGGAGAAATTAGATATAGTTTTTTAAGGTCAAGAAAAAAGAAAAGATTCTAATTAACCAAAACAATTTATTATATTTATATACATTTTTATTTTACCATTAGATATTTCCGATGGGACTCATACCAAAGTACGCTTGCATACGAGTCTGCAACACATTGGGACATTTTATGTCTTTAGTTGCAGACTCGTATGCAAGCTCTAAGAGCCACTCAGCTGATCCGGACCCTGGGCATCGTCAAGTAAATGTCCTAAAGAGGCTACATACGAAATTACAGCTTCCTAGAGCGTAAAGCATAGAAATTAGCTCTAAGAGCCACTCATCTGATCCGGACCCTGGGCATCGTCAAGTAAATGTCCTAAAGAAGCTACATACGAAATTACAGCTTCCTAGAGTGTAAAGCATAGAAATTAGCTCTATGAGCCACTCATCTGATCCGGACCCTGGGCATCGTCAAGTAAATGTCCTAAAGAGGCTACAAGCGAAATTACAGCTTGCTAGAGTGTAAAGCATAAAAAATAGCTTTAAGAGCCACTCATCAGATCCGGACCCTGGGCATCGTCAAGTAAATGTCCCAAAGAGGTTACACACGAAATTACAGCTTCCTAGAGTGCAAAGCATAGAAATTAGCTCTAAGAGCCACTCATCTGATCCGGACCCTGGGCATCGTCAATTAAATGTCCTAAAGAGGCTACATACGAAATTACAGCTTCCTAGAGTGTAAAGCATAAAAAATAGCTTTAAGAGCCACTCATCTGATCCGGACCCTGGGCATCGTCAAGTAAATGTCCTGAAGAGGCTACATACAAAATTACAGCTTCCTAGAGTGTAAAGTATAGAAATTACCTATTAAAATTATTTAACCACCGCTTCACAAATCAAACCGTTCTCGCAATATTCGGATCACCTGCTATGAATCAAATCATCGAAACACCAACTCAATGAAATCATCAGAAATTAACAAGCGGTTGCAATCATGTTCACAATATCAATGATTGAGAATGAACACCTGGGTGTAAACAATAAATTATTCAAATAAATATGCTCATAACTCAGCTTGATACTTCGCAGTAGTTAACATAATATGGTTGGATAAATCGAGAGCTTTCGAACGAATGGTCAACGAATTTTGTGGGATGAAAAACGACGAAGTACCATTTCCCTAGCAACGACTCGGTTGTAAGCGGAAATCATCAGAAAAAAAAACGTTGCAGATTTGCGTGTCGGAATTCACAGAACGACCCCCAGCCCTAAAACATTAAACATGTTAATATTTAAACATTTAATAGATTTTATATAATAACAAAGAAATTAGTTGTATGAAATATTAATTGAAATAAAGATGATGTTTGCATCATGGATACAGGAAGATTACTTAAATATACTATCCATATGCGTGAAATCCATGAACAAGTAATGACGGCTCATCAATCATTCAAGAACCACCCAACATTAAACTGTAGGTTGCAAACAGGTTGCGAGAATTACCTATGTAGGTTATCTATCAAAAAAATGTTAAGTTGTTTGGGATGTATTTACGAAGTTTCGTCGAAAATAAAGGTAACGCAAACAACTGCGATTATATTCGTATTCGTGTAATCGTACTTATTCATAAGTAGCCGATTACACAAATGCAACCCATCAAAATGTGTCATGGTCATCAATTTCAATAGGGCGTCCCTCCTATAATATGCGAAGCCTTGCTAATTTACCTAGCTTCAGAGGGACGTACTCCGAGTAATGGATGCCAAATGTTAAACATCAGTTCCTATATATTTCTTCCTCTCTGTTTAGCATTTTGTTTCTCTTATGCATCTTATTTTTGGCCCTTTAAAATTGCTAACCAAAATATTGTTCCTCAATACTAGTTCCCCTAATGAAATTGTATGGCTTGCTGGCTCAAGCCATTTTATGAGGTTTGTAAGACCTCCTGTTTTTGACACAGTCCTCTTCGAGGGCAAAGCTTTTAAACTATCTGATGATGGTCACAGAATGGTGACCAAAACGTCATTACAGTGATTACAAAGATTTTGTAATTATTTCTTTCTTCTTGGGCCAAAATCCCGACTATATACACCTATATAGCATTCGCACTTTGAATTAAACGTTTCGCGAATTGAATTAAAAATTCCGCGAATTGAATTAGACTTTCCGCAACATGAATTAGGCTTTCCGCAAAATGAATTAAACTTTTTGCAAAATGAATTAAACTTTTCGTAAATTGAATTAAACTTTTCGCCAATTGAATTAAACATTTCCGCAAATTGAATTAAACCTAACACTGATCCCTCCCTGTTGCTGGGTACCAAAGCTATCCTCATAGGACGGCTCAGCATTTGTGCAAACGTGATGGATATGTTTCTGCTGCTCACAACTGCTGCTCTTGGACGACCTCTCCATTACCTTTTGCTTTTAGAAGTCTTCTTGCCTATAAATGATATAAAATGTCAACTATAGATGGATACGTTGCCAGCTCAGTTTTGTTATTAATAAATAAATAATTTACCTTCAGATTAACTTCATGAGGTGCTGGATTATGTTTAAATCTACAACTTTCGTACTAGTTCCATCACTTGCATGATTTGACACAATATATACATTTTGTTGAAGTTTTACATTTTGTTTTGATTAAAACAACAGATTCGCCTAAGGTCGATTTGCGAAAAGTTTAATTCAATTTGCGAAAAGTTTAATTCATTTTGCGGAAAGTCTAATTCAATTCGCAGAGAGTTTAATTCAATTCGCGAAAGGTTTAATTCAAAGTGCGCATGCTATATATAAAATGCCAACTATAGATGGATACGTTGCGAGCTCAGTTTTGTTATTAATAAATAAATAATTTACCTTCAGATTAACTTCATGAGGTGCTGGATTATGTTTAAATCTACAACTTTCGTGCTCGTTCCATCACTTGCATGATTTGTCACAATATATACATTTTGTTGAAGTTTTACATTTTGTTTTGATTAAAACAACAGATTCGCCTAAGGTCGATTTGCGAAAAGTTTAATTCAATTTGCGAAAAGTTTAATTCATTTTGCGGAAAGTCTAATTCAATTCGCGGAAAGTTTAATTCAATTCGCGAAAGGTTTAATTCAAAGTGCGAATGCTATATATAAAACGTCAACTATAGATGGATACGTTGCGAGCTCAGTTTTGTTATTAATAAATACATAATTTACCTTCAGATTAACTTCATGAGGTGCTGGATTATGTTTAAATCTACAACTTTCGTGTTCGTTCCATCACTTGCATGATTTTTCACAATATATACATTTTGTTGAAGTTTTACATTTTGTTTTGATTAAAACAAAAGATTCGCCTAAGTTCGATTTGCGAAAAGTGTAATCCAATTTGCGAAAAGTTTAATTCATTTTGCGGAAAGCCTAATTCAATTCGCGAAAAGTTTAATTCACTTCGCGAAAGGTTTATAAGGTCTATATAAGACCTCCTGTTTTTGACACAGTCCTCTTCGAGGGCAAAGCTTTTAAACTATATGATGATGGTCACAGAATGGTGACCGAAACGTCATTATAGTGATTACAAAGATTTTGTAATTATTTCTTTCTCCTTCGCCTAAATCCCGACTATATACAACTATAAATCCATTTCAAAACGGAAGTTAGTGAAAAACGTTGTCTATTACCACGAAAAATAAAGAGTTACAATGTTAAATCAATTTCGACAGCTAGGCCATCATCAGTAACAAACAATAACTGAATACACATTAGAAAGGAAACAGCTTTTATAGTAACAGTTGAAGGGAGATTGAATCCCATTGGTCAAGAGAAAGGAAAGGGGCAGGACGGGTACAACCAATCAAGTGCAAACAAAGTGACGGGGGATAATTCCAAGCTTTATAGAAATGGACCTATCAGTGGTGAAATATATTGAGGTATATCCTCTTTTAAACATTTACCAGAACTTTTGATCAAAAGTAATTATCAAAAGTGACAGATCTGGTAAATGTTTAAATGAGGATATACCACTGATAGGTCCATTTCTATAAAGCTTGGAATTATCCCTTCACACTGTTGAAACCATATTTAGTCATTTTTCCCCCTTTCACTTCATCTAATTAGTTATAATCCCCCGTCACTTTGTTTGCACTTGATTGGTTGTACCTCCAGCCCCCTTTCCTTTCTCTCGACCAATGGGATTCAATCTCCCTTCACATGTTACTATAAAAGCTGTGTCCTTTCTAATGTGTATTCGGTTATTGTTTGTTACTTATGATGGCCTAATCGTCGAAATCGATTAAACATTGTAACTCTTTATTTGTCGTGGAAATGGACAACGTTTTTCACTAACTTGCGTTTTGAAATGGGTTTCCACAACTTCGTCGCGAGTGATTTAGTTCGTATAAATCCATTGTGGATTATTCATCTCATCATTTTCTGAGGTCGACAACCCCTTTCACCGTCCGTCCACCGGAAAGAGGCGATGCTTTGACTGCGAATGTTTCCCAGATTGAGTTTGAGAATCCCGAAGCGGCCGTATCTTGTTAGTTTAATGGAGCGAGGTCTGGGGGGAGAGCTCCCGGGCAACGGAGGGGTCATCGGAAGGAATTACGACGTTTATCGCGCGCCCCTTCACCTGATCGGGGACTTAAGCCCCTGAGCTACGACGTCCTCCGCCACTCTGAGAAACGGGAATCTGCCCAACTTCGACCATTTCACCTCACAAGTTTCCCAGACCTATATCTCAACAACACCTTAGATATCTATTTCCCGAACTATTCCACAATCCCGCGGAAAATATTAGAGAGTTTTTTAATTTATTTATTTCTGTATTTAAAATATGTTACAAATTAACAATACTTTAGTTACAAAAGACAAATCAAATTACATTCCTGAAAAAACTAATAAAATACTAAGTTTCTGAAATTAATCCCCGAAATGAACAAATTGTCTGTGGTAGGGGATGGTCGTGTTTCTAGACAACAGCTACAGGAAAAATACAATACAAGAAACTCGGCCCTTTGGGCCTCGTAAGGGGTTCCGCCCCTTGACCCCGCCCAGTTGCTCTCCGCTTAGAGCCTTCGGCTAAAATGCTGAAACATGGAACATGCTTTCTTCTTGCTAATTCGTAATGTAAATAAATTTTTAACTAAGTACGACATGTTTTACTAATCGAAATTAGAACAGAGTACCTAGGTAGGTAATTTTCTGATATGGTGCAGGTCTACAATTACTATAACCAAGATAAACTTCTCAACCAAGTTACAACAAAACAAGCGGCATTGTTTACTATATCCATTTATATCATGAATAAATATAAAACTACGACATGAATAGAAGAACAAGTACGAAAGAATTGCGTGATAAATCGAGAGCTTTCTAACGAGTGGAGAACGATTTTTGACCCGTGAAAACTAAAGAAGTTTCATTTTCCCAGCAACGGCTTGGTTGTAAGTGAAAGTCGAAAGAAAAGGGAACTGAGCTTACTAAGCTGATCCTGATAGAGCCCGTCATTTCATTCGATTCTTGTTGTCTCAAAAGACTCCTTGTCAAGTATCAATTTCCTAGGGTGAACAGGAAAGAATTTTGCTCATTCCGATGATCAGGAGAGAGCCCAACATTTTATTTGGCTCTTCATGTCCTAGAGGTTGTCCCTATCAAATTTCATCTTCCTATAGTGAATAGGAGAGAATTTCGCTCACTCAGCTGATCAGGAAAGACGTATCGTTTCTGTCGCACATTGATGTCACAATGAGTCACCCTATTAAATTTCAACTTCCTAGAGTGAACAAGAAAGAATTTAGTTCAATCAGCTGATCAAGATGAAGTGCTTCATTTCATTCGTCTCTCTATTGAATTCCACATTCCTATGGCGAAAAGGATAAGAGCAGCGACTGTTATTCCGCTACTTTGGTGGCACATTTTGGTCTTTTGGTTTTTTAACATGGAACATGTTTTTGAGCTGGGGTCAGGTGAAATTTCCTGTCATGCTTTTTTAAGACCAAACAACCGATAGGAATCATCGCTAAGGGGGCACTAAATGGTAGGGTACTGTTGTATTCTATAGGTACCACTAAATATTGAAAAACTTTACAAAAAGAAAAGTATGTATGTTGAAAAACATATGGTTTTTAACACAGAATGTGTTTTAGCCATGGACTAACTAGGCCAAAAATTTCTAATGGGAATTCCAGGTAATCTTCAGAATTGAAGAAATCACTGGAAAGTTTAAAGTGTTTGTTATGAGCCTATTAAGTTTTAAAGAAATGCTTGCATACGAGTCTGCAACACATTGGGACATTTTCATTTGTGTTTTCTTATTGTATTTATTACTAGGCAGATCTCACCCGTGCGTTGCACGGCGGGGCGTACAGATCAATTAAATGGGCCATAAGAGAAACCGCCCACCCGTGGGTACTTAATTGAATTCGCGATCAGGTTGACTCATTGTCAACACGACACCCGTGGGTACTTTATTGAATTCAAGCCAGGCTACATCACCTACCCCCCTGCAGACTCGTATGCAAGCTCTAAGAGCCACTCAGCTGATCCGGACCCTGGGCATCGTCACGTAAATGTGCTAAAGAAACTACATACGAAATTACAGCTTCCTAGAGTGTAAAACATAGAAATTAGCTTCAAGAGCCACTCATCTGATCCGGACCCTGGGCATCGTCAAGTAAATGTCCTAAAGAGGCTACATAAGAAATTACAGCTTCCTAGAGTGTAAAGATAGAAATTACCTATTAAAATGATTTAACCACCGCTTCACAAATCAAACCGTTCTCGCAATATTTGGATCACCTGCTATGAATCAAATCATCGAAACACCAGCTCAACGAAATCATCAGAAATTAACAAGCGGTTGCAATCATGTTCACAATATCAATTATTGAGAATGATCACCTGTGTGTAAACAATTATTCATATAACCATGCTCATAACTCAGCTTGTTGGCCAAGCACTTCGCAGTAGTTAACATAATATGGTTGGATAAATCAAGAGCTTTCGAACGAATGGTCAACGAATTTTGTGGGATGAAAAACGCCGAAGTACCATTTCCCTAGCAAACACTCGGTTGTAATCGGAAATCATCAGAAAACCAACCGTAACGTTACGTGACAGTTTTTTGTGCAATGTGCCAGGGCAAAGACATGAAAATGTCAAAAAATTTCGTGACACATCCGCGTACCTAACGTTTTTCGCTAGTTAGTCCAAGGCTAAAGCATGTTCCATGCTAAAAGGTTATTAACATACGTGGAGTGTTATTGATTACTAGCCGCTCCGGATCGTTTCGCCCCCCGGACCACCCGTTGAGGTGCATTACAATTGAAGCATGTAGGGGATTTTGCTCGCTTCGCTCGCTCGGTGTGGAATGTATAGATGCGATAGGATGTGGGACCATGAAAGGTTTATTACGTTCAATAAATATAGGCCATTTATCTGCGTAGAAGGGCAATCCAATCAAGATAATGTGAAGCCACGAAAGTAAAAAAAAAAAAAAAAAAGAAAATCTTATAAAAGGGGCAAAACAAAAAAAATAAATTGTTGTGTAATAATTTACTGCGTTTCCTATGTGGGACCTCGAAAAGTTTATTGGATTTGATAAACATAGGCCATCTATCTGCGTAGAACGGCTATCCAATAAAGATCATGTGGTACCACGAAAAGTTTGTTGTATATGTGAGGAAGTTATACTGCCCACCCAACTTGGCAGACGTTTTTTTTCTATTGGAAATGACTATTGAACGTGGCACCTGATGTGGAACCACGAAAAGTATAGTTTTAAGAACATTTTAGTGATAACAGGACAATCAGATGTTGAATGTGTGTACGAATTTGTTTTCCATTTCTAATTTTCTGAAGGTAGGCCATTATTTTATGTGCGTAGAAGGGCAAACAGGAGACCACCCCGAGGTCAAGAGGTTCGAAGGCAAAGATCAGGTAACTACGATGCGACGGAATAAGGAAGAGCGACCAACGTTTTCGTCCACAGTTTCGTTCACTACCATCGGAAAAAAGAATTTCAGGAATCAAAACTCGCATGGGATCGAATTGGAACTTCAATGAACATTTTAAGATCAACCCAAGCAAATACCGTCGACCTTTACTCGATTAAGGCGGAAAAACAATAGCGGGGAACGCAATTTTTTCAAAAAAGGTTAATTTTAGTACTTTTTTAATCATTTTTCCAAGATGATATTTTCCAAGATGCAATAGCATCCATCTACAATGAATACAAGTAAGGAAAGTAGTGTGAATCATCGCACCAAATGTTTTTTCTTTGCAAACAGGTAGGGTCTAAGCTTTGAATAAAAAATATTTCTTCACTTATTTATTTTTCATTTTGCTGTCAGTTGGAAGTAATTTTTCCTTGAACTTAGTTGGGGAGTTTATTAAAGTCGGATATACCTCTGTATGTGTAATTATTTTGGCCCATGGAAGTTCTTAGCTTGGTTAGCTTCAAGTTTACCAAGTTTTTAGATCTGATGCCTGCTGAATGTTGTGGTCTTGGGAGCAAACCATATCTAAATGGGCTGGTTGATTCTTTGATAATCAGCTATCATTTGGAAGAGGAGGACTTGAAATTTTTTGAACAGGGGCGCTAAGTGATCGTTGAACTGTGCATTAGAATAGAGTAGAATAGAATAGTTATTTATTTGTCGTTCACACAACGGTATATGACAATTGTCAAAAGGGCTTATCAACTAAATTTACAAATATATCACAAAACATTAAATATTTACAACATATTCACAAATAATTATTTGCGAAGTCAAAGAAATCATCAAAATTATAAGGGACTATCTGGATTAATAAATTTTTACATATTTTTCTAAAAATTGAATGTTTTTCCTGACGAACATACTGCGGCAAAGCGTTAAAGAATTTAATCCCCCACCAATTTTCTGAATTTTGGCTGACGTTCAAACGGACTAACGGGAGTGCCAAAGAGTCCGCATTTTTCGTGTTATACGAATGAGATGGACGACGGTAATCCGCAACGTTCAGATGGACATACATCAAACATTCAAAAATGTACAAAGCAGGAATAGTCATTACACCTAAGTCGAGAAATACATCACGACAGTCATGTCGGTAGGAAAGACCCAACGCATTAATGACCCAAGACGCATTAAATAATTATTTTTCTGACCAGAATTATAGTGGCAAACAGAAAAAAAACTTATCGTCTAGGGCGTGTCCCCCAGGGCCGTTTTTAGCCCCTCTGGGGCCCGGGGGCGAGCAATCTTTGGGGGCCCCCTCTGGAGGAGTATGGTTAGAAAATCACAAGAACACTAGCTCAACAAACGTAAAATTATATTTTATAGTTATTCAAGTATGTGCCTTAATACAAAATAGAAAAAAGAACAATGAAGAATAATTGAGTAAAATATAGTAAATTTCCATATTTTCCACATGGAATGTTTATGTGTTGAATACTTGAATTTGAAAAATAAATCGGAGGCTTTTGTGATAGACTAGGTAGACTAGGCAAAACAATAAAAACTATTTGAAAGAAGCCTTCCTTGCCTTCACTTCAGCGAAATCTCGAATCAGGTCATTAAAATCCAACTGATGGGCTGTCCTGAGACATTGAGATTCTCAGGTAAGTCTTGATTAGTTTAAGTTTGGAAAACGACCTCTCTCCACTCGCCACAGTCACAGGAATGGACAATAGAATTCGGAGTGCTACCCAAGTATTTGGGTAGAGGTTCTCAACTTTATGTGCTATTATGTAGTTAAGCATATTTTTTGGTGTTGGTTTTTGATTTTTCTCCTTCCAATTTACGGAGCGATGAAGGTCCTCGATTTCCATGCAGAGATTCATTCCATCGATATCTTGAGTGCTATTGTGAGTCAATCGCTCCTCTAATTTCTTACATTTCTCCAGCAGTAGAGGGTGGTCGGGTATATTCTCAAGATCGAACAAAAATTCCCATGTATCCTTGAACTTATCGAGTTGCTCGAATCTCGACTCATTCTCGGTATTGACGAGATCGACCAGAGGATTGAAAAACTCAAGTTCAAACAGTTTTTTAGGTTCCATCTCGATGTTTTCTGAGCTCTCGTAGTCAAATTGCCTCTTAATTTTTGTTAGTCTCTTTTTATTGACAAAGGTAGCATCCGTTTTGAGCTTCTCCGCTAGCTCCTTTGCTGCCATTTCACATTCTGTTAGCCCATTTCTGCGGAAAGTTGAAAAAAAAATCCTTGCACTTCTTCAGCAGACTGGTTGCCTCCAGAAGATCCAAATTCGGGCTTTGCATTACCTTACTGGCTAGGTTGATTTGGAATAGAATATTGTACCACGTGGTAAGAGCAACAAGGAAATGGAATTCCTTGATCTGAGAAGCTAAGGTGGAAGCTTCATGGGACACGCCTGGATCAGAATTTGTCATAAAATTGGACAGTTCCACAAGGCTGTCGTGCACTCCATCAATGTTATATCGTAGAACCTGGACAGCCTTCAGCTTGGCTTCCCATCGTGTATCACTGAGACGTTGCAAGTTCAAATTTACGTGGTCCTTCAAAATTGCCCACCTCTGAGAAGAGCAAATGAACAAAGTATACAATCGTTGCAAGATCCCGAATAGTGTTATTGATTTTATTGAACTTTTAGCCCCATCACAGAGAACTAAATTTAAACTGTGACAAGAGCAAGGGACATAATAAGCTAGTGGATTTATCTTGATAATACGATTTTGAACGCCAGCTTTTTACCTTTCATATTAGAGCCATTGTCGTACCCTTGGCCACGACGGTTCTGTATGTCCAAGTGTTTTTTTGAAAGAAATTTGAGAATGTCATTTGTTAAATTCTCACCAGTGGAGCTTTTGACTGCTATAAAACCCTATAGTGGTAGGTAGATTGTTCTGGTGTTGGTGAATCAATGATAAAATAAATACAATTTCACTTTCGACGATGTGAAAGTAGGTAAAATCTCTTTTTTTGACCGACTTCAAAATCGCCGAAGGCGGCAAAGAAAAAAGGAGGTACTCGGTTTGGTGTGTCATAGAACGATATATATATATATGTATACATATATATTATATATATATATATATATATATATATATATATTTTTTTTTTTTTTTTTTTTTTTTTTTTTAACAGAAAGACCCTTTTTTGAGGAGTGCTCCCCCTTCCCACCTTGAAAATCCGGGGCCCCCCCTGACCCGGGGCCACGGTGCGACCGCCCCCATCGCCCCCCCCCCCCCCCCCCTTAAAAACGGCCCTGGTGTCCCCTAATACGTGGGAGATGCGTTTTCGCTGTGAAGCCAACTCATCAGCATTAGCATTAGGTTGTTCGCATATCTCCTCGACCTAGAAGTAACGTCAAAATTCGATTCAAGGCTTGGCCACACGGGATATTGTCTGTATCTGCAGGCAGTAAAGGCGCGGTCTTCTCGGTACTTGGCCATTGCGCTATGTCATATGCAAAGCGAAAATCGCGGAATCCAGTGCTGAAACCCGAGTTAAAGGCACCACACGGAACGTAGTCTGTCGCAGCAGGCAGCGATATCTGGCTCTGGAATCAGGCAATGCGTTTGTACAATGCATCACGGCATCACCCCTGTCACATTCAAAGCGTTCTGTGGCGTCGACGCAGTGTAAACCATGGTGCGGGAGGCCATAGGAGTTCAGTGAACAATAATAGAAAATAATCGCAAGATCTGTTATGTTAGTTTTCTCGACCACTTGCATAATAATGAAGTTAAGGGTTAGCGAGGGTTGGTCAATAATTCAAAAACTCTTTTACGCCGACGTTTCGCTATATATTTGTATAGCATCTTCAGGGCTACAGTACAACAGAGGATAACAAGTGGTACAGTCTGGCATATAGACTATAAAGACAACAAAACTGATATAACATAGGTACATAATTTTAACCTAATTACTAAAATTTGTATGCAAAACCTACTTTGTTATTCATTATTTTACTTAAAACATTTTCTAGTTTCAGTGTCATAATTAGTCAAACGTTCCATTATAAGTAGCCACATTAATTCACATTAATTCATGTATCAGATTTTGCATGAAAATTTTAATAATTAGGTTAACATTATGTTATATAATGTAATACGTTATGTAATGTGATATGTTATATCCATTTTGCTGTCTTTATAGTCTATATGCCAGACTGTACTATTTTTTATCATCTGTTGTACTGTAGCCCTGAATATGCTATACAAATATAGTGAAACATCGGCGTAGTAAAGAAGAGTTATTGAATTACTAGCCGCTCCGGCTCGCTACGCTCGCCTCCACGTCCAGCCGGGGGGCAAGCCCCCCGGACCCCCCATTAAATTGCTCGCTTCGCTCGCAAAGTGTGGCATGTAGGGGATGCTGCTCGCTTTGCTCGCAAACGGTAGATCCCTAAGGGTAGGTTTAACGTGTGTAGG
This sequence comes from Adelphocoris suturalis, assembly GCA_030762985.1. Classification (NCBI taxonomy): domain Eukaryota; kingdom Metazoa; phylum Arthropoda; class Insecta; order Hemiptera; family Miridae; genus Adelphocoris; species Adelphocoris suturalis. The sequence continues at coordinate 3,940,540 of CM061046.1, forward strand.
GGATGTTGCTCACTTTGCTCGCAAACGGTAGATCTCTAAGGGTAGGTTTAACTTCCGTAGGGGATGCTGCTCGCTTCGCTCGCTTGAGGAAGTTATACTGCCCACCCAACTTGGCAGACGTTTTTTTCAGTTGGGAATTATTACAAACAAATTAAATCTTATAAAACTACGTGGAACCACGAAAAGTTTATTCGGGGATGTTGCTCGCTTCGCTCGCAAGGTATTGCTGTATATGTGTAGGATAAAGTCCGTATTTATTCTGTTGAAATGGCTCTCGCTTCGCTCGCAAGGTACCTATGTGTACCTGCTCGCCTCGCAAGGTTGTGAAACACCTGTGTCATCGAACCCCAAACACGTCTTCCTAGAGCCTTCTCGCGCCCACAGCACATATAATAATTTCTCATTTTAATAGCTTAGTCTCGCTTCCGCTCGCAATTTGACCTACTTCCCGTCACTTTTTTCGATATCCGATTTCGGATTCAGATTCGGCGGGATCAAAGCTGTATTTCGCCCGCGAAAACCGTTCCGAAAAACGTACCTTTACGGGGTATATTTTAATGGGAAAAAAACGTAGTTTTTCGTCGGACTTTTCGAGAAAACACCCCCGTACTCTCACATTTTTTTGACGCATTTTCCGATACTTTTTTCGCAATCCGATCGCGCCGCCGTATTCCTCGTACGAAAACCTACGAAACCGGTATTTTTCCGGAATTTTCGACGGCCGTTTAGAGGGGTGGAGGATGCGGGGAAGTCCAAAAAGCGCACATTAATTCTTACTTCGACCCCCCTCCCGCCCTACGGCCCATGGTTCGGCTGGGATTAGAAAATTTTAAATTCGCTTATACACCCTATCGGAAAATCCCAAGAAGATCCCCCCACTCGTATACTCCCCCCACTCAGCCGTTTGGCCGTGCATAGACACGACAAACAGACAAACAGACGGAGTTTCATTCTTATAAATAGTATAGATTGACCAACCCTCGCTAACCCTCAACTTCATCAGCACGGATCTGTCGCGGTGGACAGCAATGTTTTACTACCGCGATCCGGAGATCCGAAGCTATTTGAAACAGAGCCTTTGTGTGACAGGGAAAATAGAATTTCACAGTCCTGAACCATAATAATCTGCAGAGGTTCCTAATTTCTATGCTATTCGTCGTACGTAGCTAACACTTTGAATTGAGACTAATGACTGTGAAGCGTATTTCTACAGCACATGATGGTTGATGATATTCGTGCAATTGAAACCTCCTTTGATGGTAATCAGACTCTCCTTCCACTCATTCTACATTGGGTGCCCGCTATTTTGAGAAAGGTGGAGTTTGATGACCTCCACCCGAAATTTGGTTTTAACCCTTCAGTACTCGCGTCGGGTCCCTGATGACCTGGTCAACTTTCAAGTTATAATTTCAACGTCTTCCTATCGGTTTTTGCCCCCGACCCTCTTTGTATTCTCCTAGCTTCTGGAAATGATAAGTTTAGTCACCTTTCGAACTTGGAACAGTGCACACATTACAATCACTAATCTGACCCGACGCGAGTGGTAACGTCCGTAGTTTTTACCAGGTGTTGACCCGTGGCGAGTACATCCGTACCTCACCTCATATGAACTAGGTAATTCATTTTTCAGTCAATTTCCTCAAGTTTATAAAGTCAATCCCGGTATTTGCTACAAATTAGGATATTAGCAAATATCATGTTTTACCAAACTGGGTTTTGTGTTTGAAATTGAGCGAAATTCAGCGCGAACCGACATGTTTTCTATTGATTTTCACCTAAACCAATGCGTTGCTAGGGAAGTGTAACTCCCTTAGTATTCATAGCAGGAGAATCGTTCGCCACTTTTTGGAATGCTCTCATTTTATCACAACACCGCATGATCCCTAAGCCGCTGTAGTGTGAAGGAAAGCTGATTTATTATTCAACGATATAAACTAATATTGCTAAATAACCATGATGCGAAAAGAAGGCACTAGTACATGGTAGGTACTATTGAGTTGTAGGTAGGTACTTGTAAGCAGTAAGTACTAGACAACGCAAAGCTAAAGCTGATTTCTATGGTATTTAATCTGGAAATTTGAAACACGGCCTTATACAAGACAGGTAGAATATAATTTCGTGCGGAACCACCATAATCTACTGAAATTGAGCTTGTAAGCTATAGAGCCTCGATAAAAACACTAATACTTTACTGAAAAATTACGTTTGGAAATAGATATAACCCAAGATCATATTATTTGCACAAAAGCTAAGTGCTTTGCAGTTCCTAACTGGCTTTTCGATTTATTTTGTATTCGTAATAACGTGAAAGATGGCTTACTTTAGGGACTTGTTTTGCTATTATAAATCATTTTATTCTTCATGTTGGAGGAATTCATTTGTAAACTAGATGTAGATGTTCAATATTTTAATTGACTCGTCTTCGAATAATCTTCTGGTGGTTCTCGGCATTAAATTGAAAATAGGTAAACTTGGAGAACTGGCAAAATCAAGGGACTTTTTCTGATTTAAGAAAAAATTATGATTGAAGTACTTATGTGAAGTTTTTTATTATTTTTATTAAAGATTATCGATTCCTGTGGCTTGAAATGTGCTTGCTTTATTATTTTACTACTTTATTAATTTATTTTTCGATCATTTTCTATATGGGTCACCAGTGACCCGACGCGAGTACTAACGTGAGTGGACACCACGCGAGTTCTGAAGGGTTAAATGTCAATAAATGACCCCTGAATTTTTCAGATTTTTTGAACAACATAAACCTGCGCCGGTAGCTCGATTTTGGTTTTTGAAGTACCTACGCTTTTTTTGCCAATATCAGACTTTTGAATATAACTTTTACAAACTTCTCTTTGAAATTGTGAAACTTCGTATACTTACGTTTTTGGGATCGCTGAGCTCGAATATTCAGTCAAAACAAGTCAACAGTAACAACTTTTGACAGTTTGGAAGCTCAAAATCGTCAAAATTCTGCCAAAAAAATGACAATTTTTCAAAATTCATTGTAAAATTATGAAAATTCGTATTCTTGTTTTTGGAGTCACAGAACTCAAATTTGCTGCCAAAAAATCAAAATTTTAACAGAAATACGTAAAATTACGAATTTTTATAAATTTGCAATGAATTTTGAAAAATTGTCATTTTTTGACATGATAATTATGGACGATTTTGAGATTCCAAGATATCAAAAGTTGTTGCTGTCGACTTGTTTTGACTGCGTATTCGAATTCAGCGACTCAAAAAACCTAAGAATACGAATTTTCATAATTTTACAATGAATTTTGAAAAATTGTCATTTTTCGACATGATTTTGACGATTTTGAGGTTCCAGACTGTCAAAAGTTGTTGCTGTAGACTGGTTTTGGCTGCATATTCGAGTTCAGCGACCCCAAAAACGTATATATATTTCACAATTTTACAAAGAAGTTTGTAAAACTAATATTCAAAAGTCTGATATTAGCAAAAAACGCGTATTTCAAAAACCAAAATCGAGCTACCGGCGTAGATTTTTGTTATGCAAAAAATCTGAAAAAATTCAGGGGTCATTTTTTTATATTTTAAACCAAATTTCGGGTGGAGGTCATCAAAATTCCACCTTTCTCAAAATAGCGGGCACCCTAATCTACATCACACCAGGTACATCCACTCGTGACATTAGATACTTCTTTGCATTGAAGTATAAACAAACAAAACACCCCGTATCTTCACGTACAACTGTCTTGTTAGTGTAGGTAGTGAATAGTGCAGGCTCTGTTGATTTTCATCCCAAGAAAATCGTTCACCACTCGTTGGAACGCTCTCAATTTACCTCAAAACATCTCGCTGCCATATTAATCCTCCCTTTGCGGGATTAAGCGTATTTATCTTTCCTCGGACTAGGTATTATTTATTACTAGGTATTCAATTTACTCATTTCATTCTCAATTTCCTCCGTTGGTAATTGGAATAAGGTACCTATTAAGGAAAGACCTTTTGGATTAGGGAGAAATTTCAACATTTTGATTTAAGGGTAAAACTAGTTATTCAAAGTGTAAAGTTTACTCTAAATGTTATAAATGGCTACGATTTGTTGAATTAGCGTGTAAACCGGTCAAATTCTCTATTTACTTGCCACCTTGGGACCTGTACAGGAATTTTCGTCGGAAAAATTCCAATTTTTCTCGGATTATTTAATTTTTTATATTTAAAAATGGTCTGAAACTATTTTGTATTCGGTAATTCTTTCTCTCCTGTTTGATTTATCCCATACCCTCTGGATCAATTTAAATAGGCCGTCTCTCTTAAATACGAGGTCCTCCCCATAGGGGCGAGTTAAAAAGAAAGAGAAATATCATCTCGAGTATTAAACCATTTCATATTCTTCGATCGAAGTTCAGAGACCTTCTCCAGCATCTGGCGCTCCAGCTGCGGGCCTCTATTTCTTTTTAATCCCCAACGAGATTTTCCCTTCATTTTTCCCCCCATCTTTGTCCTACAAATGGAAATAGAGCGCGCGAGCAGTAGCTTCAGAGGAGCATTATGCAATATTATTTCAAGAATATTCAATGAATTCTGTGAAAACGTGAAGATGACAGATGAATAAAACATTCAAGTCCCAGAAAAACCTAATCATTAAACGACTGATCACCAAGGCCAAAGTTTTTTTTTTTTAATTGAAAAAATCTGAACGAACTGAAGACTAAAGTTCAAGAAAAGCATTCGTTTGTTTTGGTTGAATTTTGATGATGGATGAACAATTGTTCATCTTTCCGAACGCCCCATACGTATATACCTAGCAACCAGAAGTTAGGGAAGAACTCGGCCCTTCGGGCCTCGGAAGGGGCTCCGCCCCCCTGGATCCCCCCGGATGTTACCTATTACTTTGAGCCTGACTGCTAAAATGTAAAAAACATGGAATCATGTTTTAGCTCCTCGCTCTCACTTTATTATAGAAATGATCACGACCATTGAGCTCTTGTGAGATGATGATCTCCTAATAGAAACTCGCGAGTATACATTCACTTTATTATAGAAAGAGGCTACATACGAAATTACAGCTTCCTATAGTGTAAAGTATAGAAATTACCTATTAAAATAATTTAACCACCGCTTCACAAATCAAACCGTTCTCGCAATATTCGGATCACCTGCTATGAATCACATAATCGAAACACCAGCTCAATGAAATCATCAGAAATAACAAGCGGTTGCAATCATGTTCACAATATCAATAATTGAGAATGATCACCTGTGTGTAAACAATTATTCATATAACCATGCTCATAACTCAGCTTGTTGGCCACGCACTTCGCAGTAGTTAATATAGTATGGTTGGATAAATCGAGAGCTTTCGAACGAATGGTCAACGAATTTTGTGGGATGAAAAACGACGAAGTATCATATCCCTAGCAACGACTCGGTTGTAAGCGGAAATCATCACAATTATTGGCGCTACTTTCATCTCACTTTTCGGCGGGGATCCATCGCTAAAACATGATTCCATGTTAAAATGTTCCAGTCATACAGCATGATCGTATGTGCGTATTTTCTTAAATTATAGTATTGTTTATGTTAAAATTTTTTGAAATTTTGAACTTTTTGAGTGCAAGGAAATTGTTAATTATTAATTTTATGGCAAACAAATTATTTTAACCTTCAGCGTCTCAAAACTCTTGGTTTGCTTGAAATGTGTGGTATTATGTTGGTGATTCACTTACAACTGCTGACGACAGAAACGACGCCCGCGCTGTCTATGGCGAGACAGGAGTCGCCAGCGAGGGTGAAGTTGAGGCCAGCAGGAGGGAGGCGGCTGCTGTTGAGGAGCACCGGAATCTCAGCCAAAACAAAACCGTTTTCCAGTTGTCGTCGCGGGCTCACCAAATCCAGCTGGCTGAATGTCGAGTAGAAACCACCACAACCTGCAAAGAATGAAACCGAGATGAAACACTTATTACCGAATCATATCGGGCCTCATTGAAGAGGCAAACAAACTGCGTATTTGTATATTCTAAGTCAAGTTTGTCTTCAGACGTTCAGCTCATTCACTAACTCCGTCTTCCAATTTCAATTCGAAAATTGTTATTCATTTATTTAATGCAGGGGTGCTCAAACTTGAACTGCTGGCGATCTACCTCAATATTTTTAGACTACTTACGATCGACTCTGAGAGGCTGCAAGTATGTGTGATGCAGGGTTGTCGTACATACACGATACACCCTACCTACCTAGGTAGGGTGTACCGTAGCATATATAGATATTAGCTTTCCGCACAATTTACATTATTTTAGTCAAGGTTTGGGTTAAGTTCTTCTCTACAATATCAATGAAAAAACTCCTAGTTATTCAAAATTGCGAGTTAATTCGTTGTTACAAAACAAAAGAGTTACATATGGTGTTAAACTCAACTAAGGAGTGACTTTGGATGTTGAAGCGTGGCACTGCATGTCCTCAGCATACTTTTCATAAGATGGTGCGTAACCACTGAGTGCCAATCGCAAGCATGATGACATATGATCGTCAGTTAGTCGATTGCGATATTTTGACTTAATTATCTTCATTTCAGAAAATGCAGACTCGCACAAGTAAGTTGACCCAAACATTGCCGTCAGTTGAAGGGCGATTTGCCTTAGATTCGGATATTAATCTTCAGATATAAAACACCAGAAATTTGTATCAGATGCTGTAGCTTTGAGATGTACATCTGATATAATGTGCACCAACTCATTTTCAACAGAACATGAGTCTAATTTCTCAATGTTTTTACATGAAAAAGGATAACTCATAAATGATGCTATATTTGCCAATTTACTGCAATCATAAAAACGCATTTCGAATTGTCCCAAAATATTTGATAATTCAGCCTCATACGTATCATAATTCAACTGAGGAATCCTTGCTTTCAAAGACGGAAAATGTTTCAGATCCTTTCTTTTCAGTTGATCTATCATAAGTTGCAATTTACTTTTGAATGCGTTTACTGCGCTAATCATCTCAATAATAGTTTTTTCCTTTACCTTGAAGCTCCAAGTTAATGGTGTTTAAGTGCATTGTGATGTCAGTCAAAAATGCCAAATCAGTCAGCCATTTTTCGTTTTTCAACATCTCAGTGTCATCACCTCTTTCGTCTAGAAAAGCTGTTATTTCGGGCAATAATTCTTGAAACCTTTCTAGGAATTTTCCGCGACTCAACCACCTGACGTCCGTGTGAAGAACTAAATCAGTGTGTTCAGCTGACTCCCTATCTTCTAACTGCAACTTAAAGAGCCGCCGTTGCAAGCTACGTGCACGGATGGAATTCACAATTTTTGTTGCAATGCCCATAATAAATTGTAGTTTAGTTACCTACTTATTAAAAATTTGTTTCTTCTCGAGATCTACTCAAAAAGCACTCGCGATCGACTGGTCGATCGCGATCGACCGTTTGAGCACCCCTGATTTAATGTATTTGAACATGTATGTTCCTTACATTCGAGTATGCTTTATAAAAAATACATAGGGGAGAGTGGGGTAATACCACCAAGTCAGGGAATACCGCCACCCCATATAATTATTTCACTACCTGAGTGACAAATCTTGTAGCCAAATATCGTCATCTTTAGATCAGCAGTAATGTTGGAAAAGTTGGTTTTGGAGTCATTAATTTGTTTCTATCAATAAAAAGCGAGTTCACAGTTTTAAGCTCGGCGTTCTAGTTTTACTGTTGGCGAATTTTCGTGGTAAGTAGCAGTTCTTCGTAGTTTATGTAAGTTGTTGAGCATGACGACGTAGAAAAATCATTTAGCTTTAATTTCCACCCATTACTTCATGGTTTTTTACGAAAAGTGTAGTTTTTAATGATTTTGCATCTCGAAAAGTTTACTGGGGCAATATCGCCACACCAAATTCAGGCTAATTCCGCCATGGCGGTATTGCCCCAATGCTCCATCCCCCAGTATTGTTGGATTTTTTTCAAAATTTTTTTGTAGTAATCACCCATTTCTATTGATCCTGAGTAATTAAAATATAAATTAATATTTAAAATTATATTGTGATAGTTCATCTCAATAAGCTATATTTACCTAATCGTGATTTATTAGATATTTACCCACCTATCAGCTGAATAATTGTGCAGTACCTACCTATCTATCTAAATTCCTTCCTATATTAATCGTTTCAAGATTTCACTCTTCATGCTCCCGTTTTGATTTTGACAACGGACGTAAGTCTTGTGAATTTTGCTGCGACTTGAAGAAGAGCACAAATTTAAAACTTTAAAAACAGTAAGATGGAATGCTATATAATATTCCTTTTTTAACGAGTTCCGCTTTGAAGGTTGTCAATAATTCAGTTCCTGTGTAGAACCAACATTATTTTACCAATATTTTTTAACATGGAATCATGTTTTAGCGATGGATCCCCCGCCGAAAAGTGAGACTATAAAGTGAGATGAAAGTAGCGCCAATAATTGTGATGATTTCCGCTTACAACCGAGTCGTTGCTAGGGATATGATACTTCGTCGTTTTTCATCCCACAAAAATTCGTTGACCATTCGTTCGAAAGCTCTCGAAAGCTCTCGAGAGTGGCCAACAAGCTGAGTTATGAGCATGGTTATATGAATGATTGTTTACACACAGGTGATCATTCTCAATTATTGATATTTGTGAACATGATTGCAACCGCTTGTTAATTTCTGATGATTTCATTGAGCTGGTGTTTCGATTATGTGATTCATAGCAGGTGATCCGAATATTGCGAGAACGGTTAGATTTGTGAAGCGGTGGTTAAATTATTTTAATAGGTAATTTCTATACTTTACACTATAATAAGCTGTAATTTCGTATGTAGCCTCTTTCTATAATAAAGTGAATGTTTACTCGCGAGTTTCTATTAGGAGATCATCATCTCACAAGAGCTCAATCGTCGTGATAATTTCTATAATAAAGTGAATGTTTACTCGCGAGTTTCTATTAGGAGATCATCATCTCACAAGAGCTCAATCGTCGTGATCATTTCTATAATAAAGTGAGAGCGAGGAGCTAAAACATGATTCCATGTTTTTTACATTTTAGCAGTCAGGCTCAAAGTAATAACATCCGGGGGGGGGTCCAGGGGGGCGAAGTTTTTTTTTCAATTTTACTATTCTGACGTGGAAATTGTTTTTCAACCTTCAGTGAATCCTTTTCTTGTCAACTAAACCTTCCTGGGAAGTTACCCAGGAAGAGCATAATTGAAACAGTTGTAGTGTAAACATCATTAACGTAGTGTTTTCAATACCCAGTTGAATCAACTATAAGAGTACAAAATTTAGAAATTGATCGTGGTGTCCAGTTACATAATTTACTCACAATGAATGATAATTTATTCAGTATTACAGCGTTAGTAATAATTTCAAATATTTTATAAATTACCAATTAATATAAAATGCATTATTAATTCAGCTTATTCTCTTTATCAATAAAATAAAACACACAATGAACTTCATAAATAATTTCAAAACATTCAAGCAGTTAACATACTTAGGTAGTTCCAGTATATACAAGCGAGTTAATTCTTCAGTCAAACAAACATAAATTTCTTAGTTTGCAAACTTCACTTAAGAAGAAATATAGCCTTTTTATGTCAAATTCATTTGGCACTGATACAAAATTTATCAAGTTTCTGGTACCCCCCACCAAGTCTGAGATATATCTTTTTCTGATCCAGTTATACATAGCACACTCAAATAGAACATGAAATAAGTTTTCAAGAAGACCCGTGTCACAAGCAGTAAATACAGTATTTAAATATAATTCCTAATTTTTATTGTAAAATGGTATTTACTTGCCAATCTTATTTGTGCAAATAATTTATTAAATTAAAAAGGGACATGGTAATTATGGTTGAGATTTTCACAATCCAAAGTTTGTACTCATTGCACGCCACATTTTATATGAAGTTCATTAAGTTGAGTCAGCCAATTAAATCTTATAAAATAGGAGTTCAGATACGGTCTGGATTCGAAAATTCACTGTTATTAGATTATTTTACTTCGAAAGTTCTACTAACTACTATCTACAATAATTAATTGCGTGGCTAAATTTAATTCCATTCTCCTGCTGCTCGGTCCCTGCATGCCAACGCGTGAGAGCACGATTTTCCTCTATTTCCTTTGTATTTTTCCTTATTCCCACTCGTCTCTGACCCATGAGGTATACAAACACATTTTTAGGACGTCACTCTGAAACTAGGCTTTATCAATTGAGGGACGACCTATTGAAAAAAAATAACCGCATACAAATCCGTTTCAGACCATTCTAAAACCAAATCCGAAAAAAATCGTGTGTGTGTGTGTGTTTATTTATTTTTTCTAAATTAAAATGTGTAACAGCTATCGAAAACTGTTACGGTGATCCGTTCAATGGAACGGCGTGCCAGTTGGTTGGTACCCCCAACGCGCACGGGCCCGCTTGCTCTTAATCGTTGTTCAACCTTCAAGAACGGTGAGTCTACCTCTCTCTTACATTTTGCGTTAATAGCAATAATATTATATAACTCCCATTGTTTATACTAATACATAATCCATTACTATCCCGCATACCTCTCTCTTCTTCTTTCATCTATCAGTATTAGTATTTCTTTCATCTTTAAAAGAAGTGAATACCTATAAGAAATTAATCAAACGACAGGCTAGATAGAAAACCCCCCTGATTACCATTCTTTTGGAGCAACATAAAGAAAACGTAATAAATTATCCTAGTGATTGAAATCTTGTTCTCCTTATTTCATCTGACTCCCAAAGTTACCTACATCAAAAGATTGAAATAGGTACTGTAGATATCCGAGAATTTTGATCACGACAATCAGTGGATTGTCAAAAATGGGTTTCCACAACTTCGCTGCGAGCGATTTAGTTCTGAACGCGGATTAGTTTTGGAACGTATACGGGAGTTTCATACGTTTTTATGGAAGGGGGTGAATGGAGGGGGTAATACTGATAAAGCATGATGTTTGAACTATTCTCGTCCGATTTTGGTGATTTATTTTATTTTCTGGTTTCGTTTCCTTCTCACCTCATGTTGCCCAGTAGTTTCATGGTGGATAGTGACTACCTTAAATTCGAAATTTCAGCTAATAACTGTACATCGGCAAAGACGAAGTTAAGACGTGTGATTGTGTTGTATAATTCGAGTCACATGATGACAGTTTGGCAAGGGGATTTGGTGTTTAGTGTCATAAGGAAGAGTAGAGTCGTTAAATCGACCCCCCATTCGTATTAAACCTTCAGAATCGAAGAATAGTCGCAATTCACTCAATTTTGGTGGAACCGAATTTCCTTCTCTTTTAAGGGCACTTGGTACCCCCCCAAAAATGACGAAATTCGTGACCCATTATCTCTTCGCTCGTTGGGCCGATTTCGACGATCTTTTTTTTTTTTTTTTTTTTTTTTTTACTAAGATCTTGTAAAGATCTGCGGATCAGATTGAAAAAATATTATTTTGCCGCATTACAATATCGAAGCCGATTTCGGAAATATTGGTGGTACTTGAGGTTACTTCGATTATCTGCCCCGCAATTACAATAACTTATTTCGATAAACTATTCCCGCAGATTTATCCAGTAGGTTGAGAGATAACTTTCTAAAGAAAGAAAAAGGAATTCGGTTCAGTAGATCCCAAGATGCGCAAAAATATGCTACTTTTCAGGAGAGCCATAAAACGAAAAAGTAACGATATTCGCGCTTCTGCCACGTTTTGGTGAACATCTGTATTACTTGAATATGTGTGAATGAGTTAGTAACCTCAATAACTTAACTTCACACAGTCCGAGCATCATACCAACGAACCAACCAACCAGAATGATGAAATGTTCTGTTATTCTATGTTGTTTACGTTTCCACTCGTCCGTGCATCTTTCCGCGTTTGGATTGTCCGCAATTCGTCTAGTCCCGTATAGTTTTAGTGTTATACGCAATGACGAAAAGTAAATGAATATTCAAGAAGGTCAACCACTTCTCCAAGAAGTTGCGTGAAGATGATTCTGCGTCCGAAATTTGTCACTTACCATCCAGCTCAAGTCTTTCACCCGGCTCTCATCCTTTGGCTTCCGATGATCCTTACGTTCCTGGAACTTCTTTTTCTGAACCCCCTCTTTTTCCTAGTACTTCTTCCGGCGACTCAAGCTGGTTATCTTCCTCAAAGAAGAAAGTAGGATTTGGATTAGGATTAGTAAGTACCAGTATTTTGGATATTGGACTTTCCCTAGCTGTTTGAATTTGAAGCAGCAGGGGCAGCGGACTATGAGGCGGGCAACTTCTAAGTTAATTTGTGAGACATTTGAATTTTGTAAATATTATATGCAATATATTATCTTGTTCAGGAATGAATCTAGTTTTATTTAAGACAAAAAAGAAAAAAGGTTGACAAATTTTTGTTGGGGTACCAAGTGCCCTTAAGAGATTTAATCTCATCGGAAAATGTTCCCCACTGCACCTAAAATGCCAATCGACATTTTGCTTCTTTTAATTCCTTAGGCGAAGGATGACGGACGAGAAAAGCATTCTCTTTAGGGTTTCGAAGGTAGGAAAAATATCTCATCCAGTAGGCCAAAATTCTTAAAAGTTTTGGATACGACGAAAATTGGCACATCCAATCATTTGACCGAATCACATTGATGGGCAAACTTATGACTCGGGATTCCATGTCTCTATATAGGTATTCAACTAGTTTCACTGTAGATATGTCATCAGGTCAATCAGAAGAATCTAACTTTAACCAAATTTCCGACTTTGGACCGAATTTCCACAACTGATTATTCAAAAGTTCTTTAGGTAGAGGCCTTCTTGAAGCCAAGTCACTGGGATTTTTTCGGACTGCACATAACGAATTTGAAGGCGAGACCTTTTGCTGGATATGACTGACCCGATTGGCAATATAGGTTTCCCAATTATGAGATGATTCCACTGCAAAACAACCAATGAGTCACACCATGCTGTAACTGATGACAGTTGACAATGATCATGTAGCTGGGACATTGTGAACTTCAGGAGATCTGCCATGAGCACATTGCCACATAATTCCTATCGAATAAGCCCTGTGGTGCGGTTTGGGACTGTAAGAACGCTGTTGAGTGTTGCCGCATGTGAGGTGCTTGAAGTGATTCAATTTGATGTAAGGACAGCATTTCTCTATGGTGAATTAGACGAAGAAATTTTTATGAGACAACCTGAGGGGTATCGAGATGGGTCAAATCGTATATGCAAACTGAAGAAGAGTTTATATGGTTTGAAGCAAGCTCCACGATGTTGGAACATCAGGTTTACTAATTTCATAAAATCTCAAGATATGGTCACAAGTCAAGCAGACTCCTGTTTATTTTATTGTCAAAAGGGGAAGAGAAAACTGTATTTGGCGATATATGTAGACGATGGGATCTTATGTGGATCAGATATTGAAGAAATGAACAATTTTATGTCAAGTAATCGTTGAGGTAAATTTTGAATTTAGTAAATTATGAAGTGAGGCTTCATATTTTTTCATCAATAAGCTGGGACATTGTGAACTCCAGGAGATCTGCCATGAGCACAGTGCCACATAATTCCTATCGAGGCAACGTGATAATTTTCAAAGGTGCCACTTTTGATTTTGCGATCAGCAGAGATGTAACAAATTTTCCGTCTGAAGTAGTGAGACGAAGGTAAACTACTCCAGCGTAGCCCTTCTCAGAGCTATCTGAAAAGCCATGAAGCTGAACGCCGATCACCGAATCCAAATAAAAAAGTCCAGTCATGCAGCATGACCCCATGAGCGAATTTTTGAAGAAATCTTCGACATTTCAGTCGACATTCATGCAAATATTACCGATTTTTACAACTAGCGAACGGCATTATTTCGATTTTTGACTGATTTTTCAACTTTGAAATTTTTGAAAACTTGATACATATTCTTATAGGAAATTTTACGCTGATTCCGAATATACCACATGTTAGTATGCTGAAAAAATTATTTCGCACAACAAATCGCAAAAAACAGGCTATTTTGAAATTTTTGACTACATTTTTGAAAATTTCAACCCGAAGATGTAATCCGATCATGCTGGCCAACGTACTTGAACTTTCGTTTTGTGTCCTTAACATTTTAAAATTTGTTTGAAGTTTCTAGCACAATTCTACGGACAGTTATCGTCTGGAATGACACATACATACATACATATATACATACATACATAAAAAAATGCGTTAAACTTCAGAATATGATTCAGAATAGCCTGAAACGGATTTCTGCATAAAACTTTTTCAAAAATTCACATTCTACAAATTTTGAGGCGAGAGCAATAGTTTAATTTTCTTCAAAAATTCGCTAAAATTGACCTCCTTGAAATCTCTTACTAGTGAAAACCGGAAACCTGCTTACATAATGTAACTGTTGCTCATCGAAAATCCTCTTGTGACTGACACGTCAAACAAAGGCTAATCAAAAACCATTAGATCAAGGGGCGGTAATTACTTGGAACAACTCCTGTCCGTGGCAAGTTCTCTGAACCCAAGGGATCGGAGCCTCACACCAACTCAAGACTCGGAAAGTTGCCTCAACTCTAATGGGATTTATTCGTCCAAGTCATTTTCGCGTAGAACGGCAAATCCGCTCGAAGAGCGAGGACCCCTTGATGAATCTTATCATCGCCTCTCAGTCAGTTGTCATGAACATATTACAGAAACTATATCCATAAAACGTTACATACAGTGTCGTAGCTATAAGGGATATAGCTCAGTTTTCACCGACTTGGGAGAAGTTGGGAAAATTAAGGAGGTGACTACAATACCCTCAATTCTAAGTGTTCTAATTTGGAAATGTAATTCTAACCAAATCCGGATTTTCCCAACTGAAGAAGAAGAAGAAAGGTGTATTGAAAAAATACAGATTAATTGACAGTTAATAAAATTACCAAATAAACTGGACCGCATGGTTTTTAAAAAGTCCAGTCATACAGCATGACCCCATGAGCGAATTTTTGAAGAAATCTTCGATAATTTCGATTTTTGACTGATTTTTCAACTTTGAAATTTTTGAAAACTTGATACATATTCTTATAGGAAATTTTTACGCTGATTCCGAATATACCACATATTAGTATGCTGAAAAAATTATTTCGCACAACAAATCGCAAAAAAACAGGATATTTTGAAATTTTTGACTACATTTTTGGAAATTTCAACCCGAAGATGTAATCCGATCATGCTGGCCAACGAACTTGAACTTTCGTTTTGTGTCCTTAACATTTAAAAATTTGTTTGAAGTTTCTAGCACAATTCTAAGGACAGTTATCGTCTGGAATGACACATACATACATACATACATACATACATACATAAAAAAATGCGTTAAACTTCAGAATATGATTCAGAATAGCCTGAAACGGATTTCTGCATAAAATGTTTTCAAAAATTCATATTCTACAAATTTTGAGGCGAGAGCAATAGCTTAATTTTCTTCAAAAATTCGCTAAAAAAACATTCAACCCGAAGATGTAATCCGATCATGCTGGCCAACGATCTTGAACTTTCGTTTTGTGTCCTTAACATTTTAAAATTTGTTTGAAGTTTCTAGCACAATTCTACGGACAGTTATTGTCTGGAATGACACATATATACATACATACATACATATATACGTACATACATACATACATAAAAAATGCGTTAAACTTCAGAATATGATTCAGAATAGCCTGAAACGGATTTCTGCATAAAATGTTTTCAAAAATTCACATTCTACAAATTTTGAGGCGAGAGCAATAGCTTAATTTTCTTCAAAAATTCGCTAAAACCGTCTGCTGGGAATACGGGATATTGATTTATTGATTGATTGATTCAAAAGGAAATAATTTTTAGGGTGAAAGCAGTTCATTAGGTATCTTCCTCATCTCCAACACTGGGAAGGGCACAAAATGTTCACACTTGCTATCAGTTGAACTCCATGACCTAGGACAACCGGTAACTCCAAGCCAGTTTACAGTATTTCACCAAATCTGACCAGTCTGGGCCGGTGTCTATACGTAATGCTCGGTATTGGGAAAGTGTCGGAGGGGAATCCGGAACTCAGCAAGGATATGGCAAACGCAGGGAAAGTGGTGTAAGTCCTCGCGCACATACAAATTGCCGACCTGTAGGAAATGGTTTGGAGTTCAAGTTCACTGTCTCTGTCTCTGATTTTCCCAACTGTAGGTACCAGGTATTTACAAAAGACTCAGGTTATTTCCATTTTGTGCATGAAACTGGCATTTTTCGTTAAAATTCTCCCAAATTTCCTCAACATTTCCCAATCATGTTATATCTCGAAAATGGATTGAGATAGGAAATTGCGCTTGACAGCGTTTTACTCTACTTTCGATCTACTCGCCCAAAAACATTTCCGCCCTGTAGTTCAATGAAAATATTCAGCGGTTTGGAACATATGAAACTACACTCAGGTGCGAAAAATTCGGCCCACTCTCTAAGACGTAAGAGTTTCTCAAGTTGCGACTAATATCTTCTTGTTTTCGACTGGGTAACTGTCTGAACTCATTCAGAGGCATTGTTTGTTGTTTTTTAGCCTGACGGATGAAATTGTTTTGATCGCTCATCGATAGGGAATCGTATCGAAACGTGATCATGTTTCATTGCCTCCTACTTTCACGTTATTTTCCAAACTGCGATTGTGTTGTTCATCTCTTCCAAGGTAGTCCTCAGCCGAGAGGCGAGTCTTTTCCTGTACGTTGAGTGCATTCCAACTAAAAAAATCAATTTGAGAGAAAAAAGTCTTTCTCGCTGGAAATGGTCGCGCAAGCTGTAGCTCTCATTAATGATGGAAGGTAACTGAGATATGCCGCACAAATGCTTGGACCACCTTATGAAACCGTCCGTGCTACTGGTAGACGTTTCGAAAGACGGGATTGGACTCTAAAAGGCAGGGTTCTAGCCGCCCACGAAAAACAACAGCCCTCAAGAACGGTACATGTACACCTAAGCTTTAAGAAATCGACGATTAACTGCTTCACAAGGTCGTAATTTGGAAACGCAACTGGGGTTGATTTCGGTGTTTGAACAGTTCGGAGACGATGGTGGGATCGGCATTTGTCTGCCAGAAGACCCGCCCGCGTTCCAAGTTTAACCCGTTAGCACAGGATGTTGCGCCTTCAGTTTGCTCGAAATCACAGTGCTTGGGAACTTGGAGAGTGATGGATGTCATTTTGAGCGATGAGGTTCTGCCTACGGGGCCCAGATGGTCGTGAAAGGGAGTGGAGAAGGCCTGGAGAAAGGTTTGTTCCTGCCACAATGACTGGAAGAGAGCCCGCCGTCCGAGCATTCGGGCGGCATATCTCATTGACCTTTCATCATTAATGAAAGCTACACCTTGCGCGACTATTTCCGGTGGGAAAGACATTTTTTTCTCTTAGAGCGATTATTTTGGGTGAAATGCACTCAACGAACAGGAAAAAACTCGCCCCTCGGCTGAGGACTACTGTGGAAGATATGAACAACATAATCGCAGTTTGGAAAATAACGTGAAAGTAGGAGGCAATGAAATATGATCACATCTTGACACGATCCCCTATCGTTGAGGGACCAAAAAAATATTATCCGCATGGCTAAAAAACAACAAACAATGCCTCTGAATGAGTTCACACAGTAACCCAGCCGAAAACAAGAGAATATTAGTATTTTTAGTTTAGTTTTTTGCATATTAGTTTGTTAGCCTTTAGTATATTAGTTTTTTGCATCTGAGTGTAGTTTAAAAGCTACACTCTGATGCACAGATGCAGCAGATGCAGCTACACTCTGACTGATGAGTGCTAATGTCCACTGCTCCAGTTACAATGCGAAAAAGATCTTGTTGGGAATCTTGACATAGAAGATGTGGTGCGACACAAGGATGAGCTAAATTGAAAAATCGGCATATCCACTTCCATTAAAACCTTTTAAAACCTTTCCTCCAACCTTCTAACGCATGAAAATAGAGAATGAACGTCTGCTAAGTCGGGTGTGGCACATAGCTTTCTCGTTCACCGATCATCTTCTTCCAACTATCATCCAAATTTATGCGAACTCAAACGACTAGGTTGTGAAAAATGGAGCATAATGGAGTTTACGTTTGCGCATGCGCAGAGTGTAGTATTGATCTGGCAGTAATGAAACTGACAGGGGACCGTCTACCCCTGGCCCGCACATTCCCTGAAAATTCCATCCAGATCGGATGAAAACTGTGGAAAATAAGTTTGTTACAAGGATTTCATATTGGCACATGCGCAGTAGCTATTAATGATTCAACCATGTTGAAATTGATATAAGATGGTAACATTTTAATTCCCCCACTATCATCCAAATTTGAGCGAGATCGGTCGACTAGGGCGTGAAAAAATGATGTTGGTAGAATTTACGTTTTGCACATGCGCACAGTGAGGTATTGAGTCGAGAACGGTGAAACTGATAGGGGACAAAATCCACTTTAAATTCTAACACAGGAATAATTTGAGGACGAAACGCCACAAGATTTTGACATGGATATGTCTTTGCTCTGGGGAGTCAACCAAAAATTTCCGTGACGCAAAATTTGTGTCACAATTTCAGTGTTTTTCACATACAACCCAGCCGTTGCTAGGGGAATGGAACTTCCGCAGTTTTCATCGCACAGAAATCGTTCGCCACTCGTTGGAAAGCGCTTGATTTATGTGATAAATGTTCACATCTCAAGCTACCAATTTCCCCCTCCTTACATACCTGGCTACATTCCTAAACTGAGTTGATTGGACTATAAACAATTTTAATAAGCCTGTTACAATATTCTTAACGTAAAGCAATAGCATCATTTACTCCACTCCATAGGAAACATTTTCATCCTCTTGACAACAGTCGACTGTTAACAACAACTCATTGTAGTGGCTTCTCTCCACAGTTATTTTCAACATTTTTAATTTTAGAACGAATAATAAAATTATGAAAAATATTCTTAAAAAACATGTAATTCGGCCCCTGGTCCCTAGGGCCATCGGGTATGTTGAAGGAATGTAGTACATAAGATAATGAAAATCTCTTATAACTTTATTTCAAATTCCTTTCTTCAGTAGTATTTATTTTAAACAACATGATAAAGCGAATTAAAATTATCTGGCTAAGGTAAAACTAGGATATATTCATTTAAATTCTTTTCCTCAACAGTCTTTTCTGAAACAACACAATGATTGAAACGAATTAAAATCAGTTGACATGGAAATAATAGAGAGTTAATAGCAGATCCGTAAAACACAGTACGTCGTGAGGTATTGACAATCCAGCGCCGTAACTCTGACGCAATGAGTTGCAGAGACGCATTGCAATCCAGAAAAAAAACGTGATCGTCTAAAATAAAGTCCTTCCATGGACTCAAATAACCTCCTAGGGATCATTTTCTCCTTCCATGGATTTAGCGTTGCAACTAGATCCGTTAAGGACTTGACGTGACTTTAAGGTGCGGTAAAGTTCCTCGTTACCGCTCGCCGTATTGAGACCGACGGATCTCTAGGAACTCTCTAATATCAATGACATAGTTGAATAAAAATATCACAGCCAACATTAGAACGCTAGGTTGTCAGCAGTTTTGGTAATGAAAATAGTTAAGCCGTAAGCTTTCCATCTTGAAAACGTTTTACGGAGGAGAATAATTCTAATGGGACGCAAAAGAGCAGGAGAGAGTGATAACAATGGAACGAAGTCCGGGGAAATGTTGAGTCACATAGAGAAGAAATAAAATGAATTACTGCTTAATGTGCGCCCTTCAACCGCACCGCCACTCGCCGCTCTTCCTGTCACAGACAATGCCAGCCACTCTCTCCGACTAGACTAACGCAAAAAGTTGTCACGATGTTAAATTTCAAATGCGTTTCTACCTCTATAGCCGAATTCGTTGCCACTGCAGTGGAAATATTGTCATAGCACCGTATCTAACTTTTTTAGCGTTATAAAAGTAAATTACAAAGGTCAAATGAGGAAAGTAGCTGTTGTTTTGTTATAAACTTATTAATAGGACGTTATATAGAATTTTCAAATTGAATTCGTTCTTTTACAAAATGAATTCGTCCTGCATAAAGAGGGACCGAATCTTGAAGGTTTCTAAAGGCTGTGTCACACTACGCTACTTTACTAGCAGCTAGCGAAGTAGCAGCTACTAAGTAGCCAATGTGACATAGGCAGTAGCCGCTACTAAGAGTAGCGCGCTAGTGAAATTTTACTAGCATGGAAAGTTGAACATGTCCAACTTTCCGTGCTACTAAACTGCGCTAGTGAGTCACGTGACCAACTAGCAGCTATCAGGTAGCGACCTGTCGCCCAGTGTGACAGCTTCACTAGCGGACTAGCGGCTACTTGCACCACATGCTGTCTGCTAATTTAGTTCTACATGAAATTGCTTGCCTTAGTTTTGTATCTTCCTTTTTTATAAAAGGTGTTACTAATTCAAGCAGCTCATCAAATTTGAGAATAGACAATCTCATGATGTTATGGTATGATTTGGGGTCCTCCATAGACAGTTCTTTCATGAGGGTGGCTGAAGCACCCAGATTATTTCTTCTCCTTATCCAATCACGAACCCAAGAGCGTTTTTTTTTTTTTTTTTTTTTTTTTTGTTCCGTATATTGTAAATCAAATCTACACATACCTCTCTCACACACAATAGTAACAAACGACGCAATTCGTCACGTCTTACACCTACAGACGACATTTTCAACGAAAACAATGGACAGCTCTTGAGCTAAACTAGTAGTAGCAGCTAGTGAATAGACGCTACCAAAATTTAAGTGTGACAGGAAAAGTAGCTGCTATTTCAGTAGCCGCTACTAGGTAGCTGCTAGTAAGTAGCGTAGTGTGACACAGCCTTTAGTGACGGCGGTGTCTGGGGCTCGGGAAAACGGTGGCGGCCGGAATGCAATCTTTATGCAATTGCGCGAAAATCTTCTCCCTACCATCACGCACATCAGACACAAATTACTGTGGGCACCAACTTCGTAATGCAAATGCTTTCCCTAGTAGGGTAAACCTGTACACTTACATTCGAACTCTCATTAAAATTGACGACATCATCCTGGAGCTGTTTTTTCGCATAAAAACGCATGAAATTAACTGAGATATGGTTGATTTTAAGCTCCAAACTGGCCTATCCTGAAGCTCTTTTGCTAGGAAACGCACACACAGTAAAATTACATGATGCCTGCTTTTTAGTTAGAAAATAGGAACAAAAAAAATCATATTCGATACATGACTAAGCAAATCTTCTACTCGTACCTGCACTGTCCATATCCCACCCAAAACTTGAGCTATTTCGATAAGATCAAATGGGATTATAAAATCAAGAACATCAAAAAACTTCGGCAAAGTTGCTGCTTATTTAGTGTATAAAGAAATGCTTGCATACGAGTCTGCAACACATTGGGACATTTTATGTCTTTAGTTGCAGACTCGTATGCAAGCTCTAAGAGCCACTCAGCTGATCCGGACCCCGGGAATCGTTAAGTAAATATCCTAAAGAGGCTACATACGAAATTACAGCTTCCTAGAGTGTAAAGCATAGAAATTAGCTCTAAGAGCCACTCAGCTGATCCGGACCCTGGGAATCGTCAAGTAAATGTCCCAAAGAGGCTACATACGAAATTACAGCTTTCTAGAGTATAAAGTATAGAAATTAGCTGTAAGAGCCACTCATCTGATTCGGACCCCGGGCAATTGTGAAAAACTTCGCGGACCGATTTCAGTGTTAGACGGCCCCGAGTGTCGCCGTTCGTCTCTCTGCTTACCTTGATCGTATTCTAGATTAGGGCTTGTAGATTATAATGGGGATGTATTATATCGATACTTCTATATCGATGAAAGGGAAAACACTATGTTACCTATGCAGTCCTCCAGAAACGTGTTAGCTAGTCCAGTCTCGTCTCATAATTTTATGCAACCAATTCTAAACGTATTAAATGGTATTTATTATAATTCGTGAAGTGTTTTCCCCCCGAGCTTCTCCTCAAATACACAGCAGGATGCCTCCCAAAAGCACGAAACGCACATAAATTGGCCAAAAGAGCCTTTACCATCGCATTGAAATTTTTATACTCCTGTTTGCTGGTGGCCACACCACCAGTGCACGCCAAATTAATGCATTTTTTAGCTCCCGACCATGGATTTTGTTCCTTTTCTATGAACTAAAAAGCAGGCATCATGTAATTTTACTGTGTGTGTGTGTTTGTGTTTCCAAGTGAAAAAAGCTTCAGGATAGGCCGGTTTGGAGCTTAAAATCAACCATATCTCTGATGTTTTCGTGCGTTTTTATGCGAAATACACTGCCAAGGAAATGGCACATGAGCTTCCTCGTGACCTTCACAGTACGTCACCATTAAATTCCAGAAAACTAGAAACGACCGGTTCTGGCATCAGGGAATTAGGTAGTACCGTACGAATCGTATGGCACCTCAAGGGACTCTACTGGGATCATCGTTGAAAATTTGAACAAAATCCGATAAAATTAGCTAAGCTGTGACCGTAACAAAAACATCACTTTCGCGCATGCGCCTAGCGTACCGCTGCTGATGATCGCGAATAATGTGATACGGGACCTCAAGAAACCTTGCCCGCATCATCCCTGAAAATCTGACCGAAATCCGTTCACAATTGCCTGAGTTATGACCGAAACAAGAAAATTTTGTTTGCGCCTGCGCAGAGGCTACCGTTGATTCGATCATGACGGAACTGTTAGGGGACCATGTAGAGCTATACCCGCACGATCCCTAAAAATTTGAAGAAAATCGCATCAAAATTGTGGAAATTACGGCTGTTGCAAGGACCGTAACAAGAATATTTCGTTCACGCATGCGCAGAGCGTACCGCTAATGCAATTATGATGATTGTCTTATGGGACCTCAAGGGACCTTACCCACATCATCCCTGAAAATCAGACCGAAATCCGTTCAACATTGACCGAGTTATGACCGTCACAAGGAATTCACGTTAGCGCCTGCGCAGAAGCTACCGTTGATTCGATCATGATGAAGTTGATAGGGGACCATCTAGAGCTTAACCCGCACGATCCCTGAAAATTTGGTCAAAGTTGAGTCAAAATTGCGGAAGTTGTGGCTGTTACAAGGAAATGTGGACGGACAGACAGACAGACACGGAACCTAATTTGTTCAGGAGGCTCTGAAACGCAAAATGCGAGTGGAAATTTTGATTTTGGAGCAAAAAATTTTTTTTCATTTCGAAAGTGAAAACAAAGCTTCCGCTGCCTTACAGTCTCGGAAGCAAAAACAACTCTACGAAGATGACGTCAATTTTAATGAGCGTGGGTTTAATGAAGTGTACAGGTTTACCCTACTTTCTCTCATGCCTAGAGCAGCGTCAGGGAAGCCTCTGCATTGAGGAAAAAAAAAAAAAAACGCTGCAAATTATTACACAGAGGTTTATTATTTCTGTATTGTATAGCTCTCCTACTCAGAACACCTGTCTATATTATTAAACGAATCATTAGGTGGGTATCTAATGTACCTGCATAGGTGTAGACGCCTACTGAAGAGAAATGAATAAAATTAAATAACACGACTAAACTTTCTTTACACGAGCTGTGATGATGCAGTGCTGTGAATTGGCAAAACAGCGGCGTTACCTTAAAAGTTTTCGAGATCTCGATTTTTCAATATTTCAGCCCTTGATTACTACCCTTTATGGTTGATCAAAATTGATGCCGATGTATGATTTTTCAGCCAAATTTCATAAACTTTGGTTCAGTAGTTTTGAAGAAACGCTCTAGACAGCGTACGGTGGACGGACGGATTTTTTTTAAAATGTTGTTTATACAAACTGACACTCCAATATAAATTTATTTAGTTAAATGTGTTATATTCACATGTTGATTATTATGTTGTGTTGTCAACAAATAAAATTACTTCGCCTCTAAAATCTATCAAAGATAGTTGTGCTAATTTCACTTATAAAAATAACTAACTCTGCTTGAATAACAATTCACTAAAAATCACATATTTACAAGAGGTTATGCTCCTAGCGAGCTTCCACTGAAAAGTAGTAAAAAATAAATAGGTACAAATATAAATCAAGTACCAACCATGAGCGTAAAAATTGAAGCGCTAAATAAAGACAACTTTGACACTTGGAAAGTCCAAATGGAAGCCCTGCTTGTCAAGAATGATGTACTCGGATATGTCAATGGAAGGAAAAAACGTCCAGTCGTCATTGAAGGAAATCTTGATACCATCAAAGCAACAGAAGAATGGGATGACACCGACTTGAAGGCACGAGCGGACATTATTTTAGCAATATCACCTTCGGAGATTAAACAAGTAAAAGATTGTATAACATCTAGAGAATTATGGTTGAAATTAGAAAGTATTTACCAATCCAAAGGTCCTGCTAGAAAAGCCACCTTATTAAAGCAATTAATTTTATATCGAATGAAAGAGGATGGCAACGTTAGGGATCATCTTGCAAAGTTTTTTGACGCAGTAGATAAATTAAAAATGATGGAAGTTACAATACACCCTGATATGTTATCTGTAATACTTCTTTATAGCCTCCCAGATAGTTATAACAACTTCAGATGCGCCATTGAATCGCGAGATGAACTGCCAGATCCTGAAATATTGAAAATAAAAATAATGGAACAAGGGGATGCTAGAATAGATAATAGTTGGAATTTAGAGGCAATGACAGCGAGGGGTAATAATTATAGACTACATTCTTCTAAAGGTAAAGAAAACTATCAAAATAGATTACATACAGAAAAACTACAAAACCACGAAAAACAAAACTATCAGAATAGGGAATGGACTGCTTATAGGCCGCAAATCGATAACCGAAATTGCCCGTACTGTAGTAGGCGAGGTCATAAACC
Source organism: Adelphocoris suturalis (assembly GCA_030762985.1). Lineage (NCBI taxonomy): Eukaryota > Metazoa > Arthropoda > Insecta > Hemiptera > Miridae > Adelphocoris > Adelphocoris suturalis. The sequence continues at coordinate 3,965,365 of CM061046.1, forward strand.
ATCTTCCTGCTATTACAGACCAAAGGCAAGAAAAGTAGAAGAAAGGGACAACAGCTTATTCACTGAAGAATTCGCTTTGAAAACCAACTCCAGAGTATGGTGCTTGGACAGTGGATGCAGCTCCCACATGTGCAACGAGGATGAAGCGTTCACGTCTCGAGAACCCATTTCTGATGGAAAAGTAAACCTCGCAAATAATGAATCGACAAAAATTCAAGGTAAAGGTACAGTTAAAATAGCTATAACTAGAGATGAAAACGTAAAAATTATGACACTAAATAATACACTACATGTACCTGACTTACGTACAAACCTTATGTCAGTGAGTAAAATAACTGATAAAGGGCATGCCGTAGTATTTACGAAAAACGAAGCTGTAGTTCGGAATGATGAAGGCAGAATAATACTGACCGCAAAACGTAAAAATAATTTATATTATGTTGAAGAACGAGGTATCGAGAATTGCCGTGTAATTTCACAAAAAAGAAACATTAATAATATCGAAGAATGGCATCAACGTTTAGGTCACCTGAATGAAGGAAGTATGAGAGAAATCGTAAATCACCGTAGGGCACTAGGAGTTGAATTTAGTGGACAACTATCTACCTGCAAAGTATGTGCCATGGGGAAAATGGCACAGAAGCCATTTCCAACAAAATCTATTAGAACTTCTAAAATTCTGGAAATCATTCATACAGACATTTGTGGACCTATGCGAACATCATCCAAGAAAGGTTCAAATTATTTTTTAACATTTATTGATGACCACACACGTTGGTGTGAAGTAAGATTTGTGAAAAACAAAAGTGACGTTCTAAATGAATTTATAAAATATAAAAATTTAGTTGAAAATCAAAAAGGGGGTCGTATAAAATTTTTACAATCAGATAATGGAAGCGAATATAGAAATAAAGCATTTGATGAATTTTTAGATAAAGCAGGAATAGGCAGAAGATTAACTGTGACACATACTCCAGAACAAAACGGTATAGCAGAACGAAAAAACCGATCACTTGTTGAAACTGCGAGATGTATGCTGATCCAGTCAGGACTGCCACCATCATTCTGGGCAGAAGCCATTTTTACTGCAAATCACGTTCGGAACAGGTGTCCTTCAAGAAGTTTGGATGGAAAAACACCATTTGAAATGTGGACAGGTAAACCTCCTATTCTAACCCATTTTAGAACATTTGGTTGCAAGGGCGTTGCTCTTGATAAATCACCAACCAAAGGAAAATTTCAGCCACGAGGGAAATCGTGTATTTTTCTTGGTTATTCGGAAAGATGTAAAGCGTACAGAATATTTTTGGAAGAAGAAAGAAGAATAACTGAAACAAGAGATGTAAGGTTCCTGGATGAATTTCAGAAAGAAAATCAATATGAAGAATTCGAAACGAAATTGAAGAAAGAAGCAACTGAGAGTAAATCAATTACAATACCACTGAAGAAGACAAATTCAAGAAACGGACAAGAAGGAGATAATCAACAACAAAATTTAGAAGACGCTGATGAATATGACACAGCTGATGAAGAACCTGACCCGATAACTTCCACTATCAACGATGAGCAGCCAGTAGTTTCCAGCCGAGGGAGGGGAAGGCCTCGGATCATTCGGTCTGGAAATCCTGGCAGGCCACGGAAACTTTATAGGCCAGTTCAACCACAGAATTGTACATTGGCGGATGAGGAAATCATTGAGAATCGTTTTCAAATAAATGCAAAAAGTTGCGGACAAATCCGTGACAGATGCAATAAACAGCCCAGAAGCAAACTATCTAACCAAGAATCAGACACAGCATTTGGACACGAAATACAACAACATTCCTCATCAATTCCTAAGACAATGTTCATATCACACAATGCACATTCATTATCTGTCAACCGAATCCATGATTCCTGATGTGTTGACAAAAGGGTTGCCTGGAGCAAAACATCATGTTTTCACAAGTGAACTTGGAGTTGCCAGTTTGAGGGGACGTGTTGTTTATACAAACTGACACTCCAATATAAATTTATTTAGTTAAATGTGTTATATTCACATGTTGATTATTATGTTGTGTTGTCAACAAATAAAATTACTTCGCCTCTAAAATCTATCAAAGATAGTTGTGCTAATTTCACTTATAAAAATAACTAACTCTGCTTGAATAACAATTCACTAAAAATCACATATTTACAAGATAAAAAGATTCTATGCATCTTTCAACGTAAACCAACAAATTTTGAGGGGGTTACATTTTTTTTTTTTTTTTTTTTCTTGGTCGATTTATATTAACCTTTATATTATTGAACATAATAAACCAAAACTCTAAAATGCATGGCTTTGTATGAATTTCGTGCAAACGTTGTAATGGACTTAGGCGCCCCGTGGTGCAATAGGGGCCTAAATCCACACTCATAGATAGGAGTGTGACAGTACCATAAGAGATACAACTCGTAGAAGTAGCATATATGGTACGTTCGGAGAAGATAGGTTTTCCAGTTCTAGGATCACCCATTCATCACCAAACGCAGGCTTTTCGAAAACACGGGAAGAAGCGCCCGACGCCCGTTGGTAAACAACGGAGCGACAGCAGCACATTCCCTTGGATCTCGCGGCAACTGTCACACTCCCCCCCCCCCCCCCTTAAAAAACATACTTGATTGAAGAACAAGTATATAAACTAGGTGGAATAGTTCACTGGTTGAGAACTGATGCTCACTAATAAATAGCTACATTGGTGATTGAGGATAAAAATGTGAAATTAGAACAGGATGGATTGTCAATGAATCTTCATATGAAGTATTCATTAGGTAGTTAACCCCCAATCTAAGATTGGAACAATCGGGAATAATATAACTTGCTCAACCAGGAGACTTACAGTAGGGAGCTGCGAACTTTGGGGACTTTTGAAAATGGGAACTATGCCCTGGGGAATTAACTTGCTCAACTTTGGATCCTTACAGTGGAAGGTGCCCATTATGGGGACTTATGTAATAGGGAACGATGACCTGGGTTTGGGAACAATGCCCTTGAAAATTAAGTATGTTGAATAGAAATTATATGAGGGGATAAATTGAAAATTATTAATCAAGAACCAGTTCTTATGTATCCAAGGGAGTATAATGGGTATTCCTTTTGGAAACCCGGGACATATTTCTTCTGAAATATTAACGCCCCAAAAATAGTGGATCGGATTACTAGGCGTCAGCCGTGCATAATCCAAACCATGCTCTGCTACCATGTAATGAACAGGCGCCCCGTGGTGCAATGGGGGCCTAATTCCACACTCATAGGTAGAGAGGGGTGAGACAGTACCATAAGAGATACGACTCGTACTAATAGCATTATGCTACGTTCGGAGAAGATAGGTTTTCCAGTTCTACGATCACCCATCCATCGCCAAACGCAGTCTTTTCGAAAACACGGGAAGAAGCGCCCGCCGCCCGTTGGGAAACAACGGAACGACGGCAGCGCATTCTCTTGGATCTCGCGGGAACTGTCACAACGTTTTGCAAATTTCTTGTATCGATTCCTTGTAAACGTTGTAAACTTCTTCTACTACATCTTTATTAACTATGCAAACCAATGCAATAAATAATTATTCTTCGAGAAAGGAAAAGGTGTCTGCTTATCATTACCTGGTTGCCTTGAAGATTTTTAATGAGTTTTAGCGAATTTTTGAAGAAAATTAAGCTATTGCTCACGCCTCAAAATTTGTAGAATGTGAATTTTTGAAAATTTTTTATGCAGATATCCGTTTCAGGCTATTCTGAATCATATTCTGAAGTTTAACGCATTTTTTAATGTATGTATGTATATATGTATGTATGGTCATTCCAGACGATAACTGTCCGTAGAATTGTGCTAGAAACTTCAAACAAATTTTAAAATGTTAAGGGCACAAAAAGTTTGTTGGCCTGCATGATCGGATTACATCTTCGGGTTGAAATTTTCAAAAATGTAGTCAAAAATTTCAAAATAGCCTGTTTTTTGCGATTTGTTGTGCGAAATAATTTTTTCAGCATACTAACATGTGGTATATTCGGAATCAGCGAAAATTTCCTATAAGAATATGTATCAAGTTTTCAAAAATTTCAAAGTTGAAAAATCAGTCAAAAATCGAAATAATGCCGTTCGCTAGTTGTAAAAATCGGTAATATTTGCATGAAACATTGTCCAAATTCAGATTGAGCAACTCTTATGGAAGTATCCCTGTATAACCAATCCTAGAACCATGCTGTTTAAAAAGTAGGTAGTAGGTGCTTGTTTAAAAAAAAAAAAAAAAAAAAAGTAATCACAACTGATGAGTTTACTCTGTGAAATATTTCGTCCTCCGATTCTCTCGGTCGCTCTCTTTAATGTTTTACGCTCAACTGTTTTAGGACTTGATGTAGCTTTAATACTGACTGTGGCTTAGAAAATATCAGCCATGAAATTATGAAGAAGTTCTATTTATGTACGTACTAGCACGCAGACCCAAGGCCTCGCTCCGCTCGGCCGTCAATAGCGACTGAAATGTCGAACATTTCTTAAAAAATTCGCTCATGGGGTCATGCAGCATGACTGGACTTTTTTTTTTGGTTCATCTCACCTGGCCACTCTGGTGAGATCCCATTACCCCACTTTACCCTAAGAATTCGGATCATTAGTGAAGAATCAGTTCAATACGGCATTTTCAGAACTAGCCGAGCCGCTTGTTGCGAACAATTTCCACAAGGAGAAAGGGTTTTCAATAGGAAACGGCTACTGGGGTATCCACCGGCAGAACGGCCCATTGTTGTCCTGAATGATTGATTAGGGTCCAGCAGATTGGGAAGGTGTTCCGCGTAAACCGGACATGAAGGGGCCTCCGTTATATGGAGATCCTGACGCAGTTCAACCACGAATCTCAACTCTCCTTCCTGAAATACCCCCGCAATCCAATAGCAGGCAGGCTGAAAGGCGGAGAAGAAACCCGGTGAAAAAAGGTTGACTGCATTCTTCTTATTAACTAGACGTGGCAGCTCGCAGTAAAAGCTTCATTTTTATTACAGGGAGAGCATGAGGCACGCAAGGTTTACTGACCTTTACCACGTAAATTGGAATCGATAGCGCAGGGCTCTTTTGGGATTCGAACACTTTTTTGTTGCTTCTGCGAGAGCCGCTTTAAAGATGGCATTACATGTTGTAGGAAGGAAGGGCGGCTTAAATGTCAGAGTGACACGAAACGAGCAGGAAGAATAAGTTGGGGCATCACATTCGATGAAGGTAATGTAGCAACTTGGTAAACTTTTCAGCGAATTTTCGTAGGAATTGAGGCTTTTGCAATAGCTCGAAAAAATTTCAAATCTAAATTTATGAAAATTGTTTTCATTGAAATCCGTTTTGAGGAATACTGAAATTGCGCTTTTAAATGTAAATGTCACTCCACACGATAACTCTCCGTAGGATTGAGATAAAAATCCCGTTCTCACGCCAAAAAAAATCAGGCTTTCTAAACGAAAGGATTAGTTCATTGGCCAACAATGTTTAAGCACATTAAATTGGTCAAATTTCAAAAAATTCACTAAAAAATACCTGAAAATACTTAAAATTGGCCAAAAATGATTAAATTTATAATTTTTAGCAGATTTTCAGTCAAAACAAAATTATTAACAATTAACTGGGACATTAAATAATGTTTGCATAAAAATTATGCAGAAAAACATACTAAAAACGCTGCAAATTATTTCACAAAGGTTTATTAGTTTTTCAATTGAGTATGATCGTAGTTTTAGTTGGCTTGCGTACGTCATAAGGCCCTTCCAGACTCCTCGGCGTGTCCTATTTCGAGTTGCCACAACCTATACTTCTATAATTTTATACGCATGTTTATATTTCTCGATTTGAGCTCCTATCTATTCATATAGTTATTGCCTTAATAATATCATTATCTGACCCCCCGCTCACCCCCCCCCCCTCACCACCCACCGTGAACCCCTGCCAAGAGTGCCAGGCGTGCGTGCGTAAGTCACACTCAAAGCCTTGAAAAGACACTTTTTCGCCCATTTTTGGCCCATAACGCATCTATGCAAGTAAAGCGATCGGGATGGTTAAACGTTAGGACCAACTAGACCCCAAATGGAGTCTATGTGCGAAAGAACGGGTTTTTACAATCAATTCTTAGGCCTTTTTTGGCCCGGACGGCGGACGGCGAACGGCGGACGGCGGACGGACATTTCAAATTTGGATTCTACGCACCTTGAAACGTAAAGTGACAAAGTTTGAGGGGGGGTTATAAAAATTTTTTGCTACACGATCACATAGGCTTATTATTGGAAATAATAAACCAAAATTAATTAATGTTTGCTGAAAAAACTATTTAAAAAACTGCAAAAAATCTAATAAAAATCCAAAATCTTTTCTGAATCACTGAGTCTCATTTAGTATGCGTTTTTTTTTTTTTTTTTCCATAAAATTGGTTTTTAGCTATTTCTGTCTTCTGAAAATGCTCAAATTTAAATAAAATTTGACGTATTATAATAGGATAGGTAATTTGAGAAAATTCGCTCATGCGATCATGTTGCATGACTGGAACTGTTTCTTCTAGAGGAAAAACTATGGACATAGAGAAGGTAAACAATAGTTTAAAAGCTGCTAATTATTTCACAAAGGTTTAGTATTTCTTATTAGATAGCCTTTCTAAGCAGATCACTGGTCTAAAACCATTAAACCCCGTTCATAGAAGGTGGGTATATTTACTATCGAAACTCGGGGCTTAGCGCCTCGCAAAATGGTTCTCTGCATTACAGCATCAGGACCCCACAAGTTTACGCTTTTTATTAAAGTAAAAGAACAAAAGTTCCAGTCATGCAGCATGATCGTATGAACGAATTTTCGTAAATACAGTGATAGTCGATAGTGATAATTTTCGTGATAGTTAAGTCCGTCAATGTTGAACAGATTTTAGTCAGGTTTTGAGGGATGATGTCAGGTTTTGAGGGATGATGCGGGAAAGGTCCCTAACAACGTTAATCATGATTGAATCAGCGGTACGCTATGTCTTTCCATATTTCCGTGCCACAGACATAACTTCCACAATTTTGATCGGATTTCAACGAAATTTTCAGGAATAGTGTGGACTTAGCCCTAGCTGGTCTCCTATCAGTTTCATCGTGATTGAATCAGCGGTACGCTCAGCGTATGCGTGAACGTTATTTTCTTGTTGAAGTCACGTTGAAGCAACGAGGAAGCTTCTGTGCAATGTCCTTGGCAGTGTATTTTATCTTTTGTCATCAATGGATGGACTTGTAAAGCGTAGGTGAGTAATTTATTTTATCTTATTAATTTTCTGGGGGGGTGGGGAGGGGGGGGGGGGGGGGGGATTCGGCTCTAGTTGATTACAGAAATACAAGTAAAGTGTAGGTGTTTTATTTAATTTTATTAATTTCTCCTCGGCAGGCGTTTGCACTTCTTATATTTAAGTAATGTAAAATAGCCTTTAAATAAAATAAAATTGTTGGGATACTACTACGTCTGTAATAATTATCATTCAATAACCGAAATATGATGAGACGAAGATAGGACCCTTAACATCAGCTAAGCAATGACGAGTAAATTATCATTATTCTCCATATGTCTGACACAACCAAATGACACGAAATGTTTTCGGAGCTCCAGCACTCAACAGCACTTGGTCACGCAAGTCACTTTGACGGTAGAAGCCTCCGTAACTGTTGTTCATCTATAATATGCATAAAAGGACTTCTAGGGCCCTACAATTTCGCAGCTTTCAGAATTTACTCAAGAGTCTATTTCAAGAAAATATAGGATAGTAAATATTATGGAAAATAACATATAGTCCGGCATAAAAAGTGGAGGATGAATTTTTGTTGAAAATTAAGCCATATGATAAACAAACAATTTATTGTCATTTGACATTGTTGTGGGCCGTCTAATATTACTTCAAGTTGTGTTCTTTTAGCGAATTTTCTTAGAAAATAAAACTATTGCAATGGCTCCAAAAATTTTAAAATAAAAATTTTTTAAGATTTTCTTCATCGAAATCTGTTTTGAGGCATTCTGAAATGATTCCTGGATTTTAACGCTTTTTTATTATGTATATATATATATATATATATATATATATATATATATATATATATATATATATATATATATATATGTCATTCCAGACGATAACTCTCGATAGAATTGAGATAAAAACTTCGTTCTTCCTCCAAAAAATCAAGCATTTCAAAAGAAAGGATGAGTTCGTTGGACAACACTTTTTGAGCACATTAAATTGGTCAAATTTCAAAAAAATGTACTTAAAAAATCACTAAAAAAGGCAAAAAACCGCTAAAAATTAACAAATTTCTATTTTTTAGCAGAATGCTACTCGAAAAAAATTAATCGAACATGAACTAGGACATTTAAAAATGTAAGCACAAAATTTTACTGAAAAATGTACTTAAATTTCATTCAAATAAGCTAAAAATAGATAGGAACACTTGAAAAAATTTAAAAATCCACAAAATCATTTGTTCATTGGAATATTGCTGACAAAAAGTTAGTTTGCTATAAAATGTATAATAAAATTTTTATTTGTCCCCAAAGTGCTCAAATTTCAACAGAATTTAACATAAATGTAATACGACTATTTATGAAAATTCGCTCATACGATCATGCTGCATGACTGTTTAAAACATGGAAGCGAAACCAGTCCCTAGAAATGACCTGCAGGCAATAATCTATACAGTTTTCAGAGCTTTGCCTTCAGGTCGCCGTTGGTTTCAACAAAAGGGGATCAGAATCAGAATCGTATATATTGTCATAGCATGATGTATTGTAGGACAATTGTCAATGTAATATTGTTGTATAAGGTAAATTAACATTCATGTAGCCAATAAAGGAGAGAGAAAAATGTATCAATTAAAATAATAATAATAAAATGAAATAAAAGAGTGTTGGCTGGTCATTAACCCGCCTAAAAGGCGGCTCGGCCGGGGCTTCCCGACCGAGCCTGGACCAGGAATACCCAATACCCAATAAGTTCACATGGTCTGAACCCAAAAAACATTCCATGTGTCACTACTAAACATTTTGTTAAAGCTGATGGGTCTAAGTGGAGCGCGCGCTGTCTCAGGAGTCTTTTCTCAGCATGCTACGTATGCATTAGCATCATGTATGCAGGAGAAAGTAGACGGGCAAATCGAACTGGGGGAACTGCGGGGAGGCTAGTGGAGGACGCAATCTAACTCGGCTACTCAATCAACTGTAACCAGCTCGGACATAGGGTAACCTGGTGTACCCAGGGCCTGGTGTACCCAGGGCCGATCAAAAATTGAAGCAGAAGAAAAGATCATAACAGTGATGTCTCTACCATGCTGCATAGCCTTTTCCAGGCACATGTAATAATTCCATGTTAAATATCCATGATAACAGGTACTGACTCGTGAGGGCTGTCAAAAGTTTTTGTATGGTGTTCTCGAGCTCTGCTGTAAAAAGTTGGAGGGTTTTTGAGGTGCAAGTGAACAAGGTAAGAAAAAATATTCACGTTTCTATGGTACTACTATATGGTTAACATCTTATTAAAGAGTTCTGAATGACTTTATAGGATTTAATCAAGAATTATAGCAGATATGCAAGTTTTTAATTTTTGATAATTCTTTGTACCCAGGGCCGATTTTTCGTTGTACCCAGGGCCGGCCCTGGGTACAACATGAGGTGGCGACCCTGGGTACAATATCTGAAATAATATTGTATAAATTAAGATTAGGGGCATAAAATTAACCAAATTCGGTCAATTTAGTTATTACTTCAAGTAAATCAATCTTTTTCAGATGCTACGAAGTTCTGCGGGCGTAAAAAAACTCTGAAGCTACAACAATTGCTGCTGTCCTGCTGTGTATGAAGTGTTAGCGGAAACAAGCATAAATAACGCTCGTTCTACTCTACAGTGACAAAAAATTCAAACAAAAGTGGTGATGGAGAAGTTAACTATGATCATTATCGTGACCACAAAAAAGTTTTTTCGGCATCTGAAGAACATCTTCCAGTTTTTTAAGGTTCTACCTGATTCAGTTTTTCAAAGAAGGGGGCAAATGAAGTTTTTGGTCGACTTCCAAGGTTTGAACGTAATGTGATTTACGTTTTTTCGATAGACCATGCTAACCACTCTCAGGGTTCCATTTAGTTCGTATGTTTGTATTTTCATTTTCATTGTTATATAATGTAGGCGTATTCCCCCGTTGTTTTTTTTTTTTTTTTTTTCCTTTTGGAGCAGTCTACAATTTATCGCCATATTTTGTTTGATTACAACGGTTCATTATTGAATATAATATCTAAACCATAGAAGTTATGAAACTATAACTGGAGAGCAATTCTACGATATAGTAGTCTCTCTGGTTATCTTAACTAGGTACCGAGCTTTTTAGCTCTCTAAAATTTCTTTGTAGTCCTTTTCTTGTCGTTCCCAAGTCAAGCTTTGATTTCATGTGATTTTGAACTAGTAACATAGGACATTAATTTGAGGATTCCCTATGATCTCAAATTTATTATGCCTTTGTATGATTTAGCGTATTCTAGATGTCTCTAAGTTGTGATTAATAAGATCTTGGATTTCAATCGTGTTAGGATGTGATTTTGACCAATTGATAGTCCTAAGTTTTCGATTTTATGGTTTTCTATAAACCATCTATTCGTCTTCAAGTCAGGCTGAGTTTTAAATACCATTGTGATTTTGATGTAGGACCTGCAAAGTTATGTCAAGAAATCTTAAAATTTAAGAAAGATCTTGTATAATATAATCAATTTGATATTAAATTTGTCATTTAAGGTATAAATAAAGCGGCTATTTGAGTTATTGGCGCATTTTCTTCTAATTTTAATGATCAACTGTGGTGGCCCTGGGTACAACACCCTCTGGCCCTGAGTACAACGGGGTGTTGTACCCAGGGCCACTTTCCCATTTTTTAAAAAACATGCTGCTGTACAAAAAATTGCGTCTTGATGAATGATTAAGCCAATTAGAATTGTTACTAAGGAGTCGCTCCAACGATAAATTGTAAAAATAGTATGAAATAAGGGTACTTTGATACTCAAATTACGATTTGAAGAAAAAGTGGCCCTGGGTACAACAGGTTACCCTACTGGAGATAAGTGCTTAGTTGAAAATTTCATCGAGAAGACGGAAGCCGGTACCTACGTGGTGCAAAATGTTTTTTTGGGTTGCCTTTCCACCAGAAGCTTTGTACAAGAAATCTGGGTGGAAGTGCTGTCTGAAGACAGCAATCATTGACAGAGTTATGCACGCGCATTGTCAAGTGTTCTTTTCCAATTAGTTTCCCTTATAAGTCCCCTTTCTTATGCCCATATTGCTTTTTATTCACAAAAAAGCCGTTTAATTGCGGACAAACGTACTACGAAAATAGAAGCGAGATCAGCTCGATTTATTGACGAGGAGTTAGGAGGAGTACTAGAAGGAAAATAATATAATCAAGTGATAATTATCATGTACCTCCAGCTGAATGAACTGATTGAAATAAAATGACGTGATACTAGTCACTTCAATATAGCATTTCCAAGCCAAATGAAACCTTTTCCAAGTCAAATGAAACCTTTTCCAAACCAAATGATACCTTTTCCATATCAAATGAAACCTTTTCCAAACCAAATGAAACCATTTCCAAACCAAATGAAACCCTTTCCATATCAAATGAAACCTTTTCCAAACCAAATGAAACCTTTTCCAAACCATATGAAACCTTTTCCAAACCAAATGAAACTTTTCAAACCAAATGAAACCTATTGAGAAAATGAGTGAACTGAGGTACCTAGATAGGTAGGTACCCACTCACATTCAACAGTCAGAAATTTCTCAAACTTACTTGTTTCCTATTCTACTAAGGTGAGATCCACTTCGGTAATCCTATGCCTGAAATTCATCGAATTTTCATTTTGTCAACGTCTTTCTATGATAGGTACAATTGCATCTACCTGCAACTTGCAGGGTACCTACCTATCTAGGTACCTCAGTTCACTCATTAACGAATTTTTGAAGAAAATTAAGCTATTGTTCTCGCCTCAAAATTTGTAGAATGTGAATTTTTGAAAAAGATTTATGCAGAAATCCGTTTCAGGCTATTCTGAATCATATTCTGAAGTTTAACGCATTTTTTTATGTATGTATGTATGTATGTGTCATTCCAGACGATAACTGTCCGTAGAATTGTGCTAGAAACTTCAAAAAAATTTTAAAATGTTAAGGACACAAAACGAAAGTTCAAGTTCGTTGGATCGGATTACATCTTCGGGTTGAAATTTTCAAAAATGTAGTCAAAAATTTCAAAATAGCCTGTTAATAGTGGAATAGTTAAATAGTGAAATAATTTTTTCAGCATACTAACATGTGGTATATTCGGAATCAGCGTAAAATTTTCTATAAGAATATATGTATCAAGATATGTATCAAGTTTTCAAAAATTTCAAAGTTGAAAAATCAGTCAAAAATCGAAATAATGCCGTTCGCTAGTTGTAAAAATCGGTAGTATTTGCATGAAACATTGTCCAGCGACTCAAATGTCGAAGATCTTCTTCAAAAATTCGCTCATGGGGTCATGGTGCATGACTGGACTTTTTTCTCAATAGGTTTCATTTGGTTTGGAAAAGGTTTCATTTGGTTTGGAAAAGGTTTCATTTGATATGGAAAAGGTTTCATTTGGTTTGGAAAAGGTTTCATTTGATATGGAAAAGGTTTCATTTGGTTTGGAAAAGGTTTCATTTGACTTGCAAAAGGTTTCATTTGACTTGGAAAAGGTTTCATTTGGCTTGGAAATGCTATATTTAGGTCAATTGAGTCAACGTTAGTATTAGGTTTCTATGAATTGTTATCTTCATTCCCCCAGTAGCATCGTCTACTTTGCATTTTCACTCCCCAGTTCAATGCAGAAACTTAACGCAGTTGGAATGTCATTCCCCCAGTTGAAATGCGACGAAAGTAGTGAGAAACTTTATCTTTTCCCAATTTACATTTTTTACATTAAAAATGACAAACTCTTGTATTTTACAATAGTGCCGTTCTAAACGAAGTTGATGTCCTGAAGAGGCCAATAGGCGAAACTAGTCGACGATTAAACCCTTCACATTCTGCTAGACTGCTCACTCTCTTCCTCCCTAACCCCCTCAGAAGAACGGGCTAACTCGATATTTTGTCAAAAGTGAGTTAATGGTACCTTATGTTAAGTGGTTAACGATATGGTACCTTATGTTTTGGGGGTAGACGAACACGGTGGTGTGGTAAAAAATATCTAAAAAATAAACGTACCTAAAACTTCAAAACATTGGGTGAGTATTTCAACGGGCTTATGGGAGCGATCCAGGGAAAGAACGGGCTAAACTCAGAGCTGCCACTTCCCCCATCTTTGTTAGTTCATTATCCAGTCATTGAATCACAGCAGCTTAGCTGTGTTTCATATTGCACATTCTTCCACTTTTCCGATCTGTTGCTGTCTCTATTCAATATTCATCGTTTGGTCCTGTGTTATACATTAATTTTTTGGCCTGACCAAAATCAGATATTTTGATTGGGAGGGTTTTCTTGACACAAAGTATATTCCTAAAGCTCCAGTGAAGACAAGGCGGCTGAGAGAAGTAAAATTTCATGTTAATTACCATTGGCTAGTTTACTACCTTGAGAGCTATAATGCAAAATTTACTAGCAAGATTGTGACGCCGAATCCGCCAAAAAAAGAAAAGATCTGACTCAGAAGCCACTTCGTCCATCAGAATTTTACTTCCCATCAAGTTCCTGCCGAGAAAAATTTCGATCTCTCCCAAAAATCCAGGGTTTTGAATTTTATTCAAAAATATTCTGTTCGGAGAAAGCCAGAAGGAATTTCAAGAAATAACCACAACTGAGGAAATCACTCGCTGTCAAGGGAGTTTTCCTGTTTTCTCGCTGTTTTTTCGTGATGTTCGGCTTTTTTCCCCGTTATATTTCAATGCAATAATTTTCGTAAGGTAATTTGGCATTTTTACTACTTTTACATGTACGTTGACATTATAATTTCGAAAGTTCAGATTTTTTAATCGCAGATATCCTAAATAGAAAAAAATGCGAAATGTATATCACATTTTATTGCATTTTTCGCATTCAAATTCGTTTTTCTCGAAACTAGGAAAACCCATGATAGCCCGTTCTTCTACTGTACTCTTCATATGAAAAATCGTTAAAATCCAGGAATCGTTCTATAACTTCTGAACACGGATTTCTACGAACAAACTTTAGAAAAACGTATTTTAGCATTTTTGGAGCCATTGTAATAGCTTCATTTTCTACAAGAATTTCCTGAAGGTATAAAAATACGATGAGAACTGGTGTGAAGCCTCTTCTAGTTGTTAGCGGGTAATAAAATCACGTATTTGATGGGAAACGAGTTCTTGCACATACGCAGCAGTTGAGTGACAGTGGCATCTCCTCTCCTTACAAATCCTCATCAAGCTTTAATGGTTGAAAAACGGGTAATTTCAAGCTTGTGAGGCTGAGACGAGCAAAGGGCTAATCCCTTGTCGTCATAATCCTCCATCATAACCTCACCCCCCGCTTAACCCCTCAAATAAAATATGAAGGACCTCGGTTTTTTTTCCAAGGTAAATCTGTTTCTAACTACCCAATTTCCTCGGAAAAAGCTCCCACATTCTCGGTAAAGTTTCCCCCCATCCAAGTTTAGCTTTCCAAGGCTAATCCCGCCATATTCAAAAGTATAGACACCGACAAAGCGTCCTTAGTACTACCTACTTGGCCCAACACAGCGCAAGAACGGGAATGCACTGAAAACTTTGTCATTTACCCCGCTTACTACTTTTCCCAGTCTTTCCGCCTCCGGGATTATGAGGTTCTCGGTATTTCTTCACCCTATTCGACTTCAAATAAATTTATTATACGATTACCTGAAGAAACAAAATAATTGCAGGGCGTTCGAATTTTTTAAAGATTGAATTTCACTTTTCAGAGGAAAAACATTTTTATTTTTGACAGAATATTTGCAGAATCCGTGATCATTATTCTGATTTGAATCTTCATTGTTGATATGAGTGATTTGATTATTGCTACCTCCAGGTAGCGGAAGCATGTTTTTTTGAAATTTTCATGTCTTTGCTTTGGCACATAAACTGAAGAATCGTCACGAAAACTTGCCCACGCGATACCAATAAATGAAATAGACTCACTGTGTCTACAATCAAATGTGAAAACAATCAACTGTTTTCTTTATGTCTTTGCTATGGCACATAAACTAAAAAAAACGTCACGGAAAATGAAAATATTTTGATGATTTCCGCTTACAACCGAGTCGTTGCTAGGGAAATGGTACTTCGTCGTTTTTCATCCCACAAAATTCGTTGACCATTCGTTCGAAAGCTCTCGATTTATACAACCATATTATGTTAACTACTGCGAAGTGTGTGGCCAACAAGCTGAGTTATGAGCAAGGTTATTTGAATAATTGTGTACACTCAGGTGATCATTCTCAATAATTGATATTGTGAACATGATTGCCACCGCTTGTTAATTTCTGATGATTTCATTGAGCTGGTGTTTCGATGATTTGATTCATAGCAGGTGATCCGAATATTGCGAGAACGGTTTGATTTGTGTAACGGTGGTTAAATCGTTTTAATAGGTAATTTCTATACTTTACACTCTAGGAAGCTGTAATTTCTTATGTAGCCTCTTTAGGACATTGACTTGATGATGCCCAGGGTCCGGATCAGCTGAGTGGCTCTCAGAGCTTGCATACGAGTCTGCAGGGGGGTAGGTGATGTAGCCTGGCTCGAATTCAATAAAGTACCCACGGGTGTCGGAACAATGAGTCAACACGATCGCGAATTCAATTAAGTACCCACGGGTGGGCGGTTTCTCTTATGGCCCATTTAATTGATCTGTACGCCCCGCCGTGCAATTCACGGGTGAGATCTGCCTAGTAATAAATACAATAAGAAAACACACATGATAATGTCCCAATGTGTTGCAGACTCGTATGCAAGCATTCTTGTCTACAAGGTGAAGAAGGTTTTCAATTTCGGAAGAAAAAAAATTTGACCTCCAAAATCAAAATTTCTACTCGGATTTTACGTTTTAGACCATTCTCAACAACTTTGGTTCCGTGTCTGAAGTCTGTCTGTCTGGTTTGACTGTCTTGTGACAGCAGATCCTCGTAACAGGCTTATTTTCCACAGTTTTCATCCGATTGGAATGAAATTTTCTTGGAGTATGTGGGCCAGGGGGTGGACGGTCCCCTATCACTTTCATCGTTCTTGACTCAATACTTCACTCTGCGCATGCGCTATCGTGAATACTACCAGGAACCATTTTTTTACGTCCTAGTCGTTGTAAGACGGAATTTTCGTGCTAAAATCACCACAGGTGCTTATCACTCAAATACGCCTACTTTGACCCTGAAAAACTCATTCACCCTATGCCTGACCTTTGTGAAGTTATCACCAAGAATTAAGGAAATAAATCAATAGGCAGATTTTGACCTTTCTGTACATATGTGGTTTATTAAAGTATTATTGCAAATAATAACCCTATCCTACACCAGGACCTCACATGAATTATTATAAGCTAACTGACCTTAACCTTGGCATCAGGAGTTACGGTATGTTGAGTTCAGGATTGTCTGCTTCGGATGATGTCACCGGAAATGGTTGGCTATCTCCTTTTCCTCCAAACCTCGGCAGCAAGTACGACCAGAAACGGAGTTGTGTTCTGGAAGGATCCACCCAAATTCCGAAGTAGTCTACTACACGTTCTCCGCTCGTGCACAAATCTTATGCGTGAGCCTAACACGAAAACTTAGAGACTGTAACGCTCGATTACAAGTTTAGGAGCTGCTTGTAAACAGGCGTTTGTCACTTGATAATCGGGGGTTGAATGCTTGTTCTTTCCTCAGTTCCGAATCTTCTCGACGCAAATCTTGCGCGCATGCTCAGTGTCATGTAGGCGGTCGAAAAGTCTTAAAAGATGCCATTGCTTTTCGTTTCCGTGGCAACAGCGAATCGAAGTTGTCAAAAGTCTGGCACCTCCTTCTTAGATGAGTTTTCCTGATTTACGAGGACCAATCACAGGCGAATATTCAATATTGAGTGGGGGCTGGAGAAATGCGGCGTCTCTCTTCCTTCAGCCGCACGTGTGGCGCCTCGTCGTCGTTTTCCCGGCTGGTGGTTTCAGGTAATCCGATCGCTTTTGGCAGCTCGCGGATCCGTGGAAGCTAGGCGCTTCCCAAGGTTTTGGACCCAGACGTTTCAGGTTTCTGACGTCGGGTCGGGAGCCAATTTCAGGCTCACAGTCGTTCGATCTCTCTCAAATTTGGATGATAGTTAGGGGTTGACGATTTCATCATCCCATATCAATTTCAAGTCAGAATAGAATCACGCCATCGCGCTTTTAGGTTCACAAAAATACGAGTATAGATGAAGGAGCTTTATACTGTGGGGAAACTGGGATGATAGGTACCGGTTTTACTAATCTGTCACGGCTAATTTACTAATTTGTTCGTTTGAATTTTATAAGGCCACGGGGGTATCATTCGGAGATTTACGTGGTAAGTGTCAGAATTTTCGTCGGTAAACTCAGAGATTTCCAGAAGTGCTTGAGGGAAAAATCATCAAAGCAGGTTGGCAACGGTGGTGTTGAGTCCGTGTCGTGCTGTCGTCCATTGTCACCCTTTTGTGAGTAGAAGAGCAGTAGAAACCAAACTTCATGTTAAATGTGAAATACAGTTTTTTTTTTAGTGTTTGAGTTTAGCTCCGTCAAGAAACGAGCATGGAAGATAACATATTTCTTCTTTAAAAAACATTAGGCAGCAGGCAAGGAGTACAATTTTAATTAATAGGGATAAGTTTGTGTTCATCAGTTTATTTAACAAGTTACAGTAGGAACCTACTGTATTTGTCTCTCATTTACCGCTTTTGGTAACGGTAACAATACATAATCAATAGCCATAATACATAATCAACCTACCTACTGTTTCGGCGAAGAAAGAAACGAATCGTGTTTTCTTAGCTGATTGCAACCAGTGTTTTTCGATTGAAGTGAATTATTCACTGTTCCGCATTTCCCAGTAATAGACAAAAAATGTTTAACAAGGTGATATTTTATTTGTATTTTCATCTTTAAACAAAAATGTACTTTGTTAAGTTAATTTCATCATGAGTGTATATTAAATGGTTGTTTCCTTCTAAAGTAAATTGAAAAAATAAAGAGTCTATTATTATTTATTCCTGTGTTTACAATATAAATATATAATTTATAAATAATATTACATCACAAGGACTGAAGTTCTCCAGCGTTTTATGTTTCATTCCCTGCCTTTTTCGATATAGTTTTGCCAAAAAAATTACTTACCTATTTTATTTTTTGTGTGTACGTGGATGTTTGGTAACCAAGCTAAAATTCGTGCAAATAAAAATTATGTTTTTCATGTTAATTTTTCCATGCCTGATATAAAGTGTGGGTCTATAGGTACCCTCTAAAACTGCTAGTTTTTCAAGGTCTTTTATCAAAAAATTTCTCGTGGGGGGGGGGGGGGGGGGTTACACTCGGTAGAGGACCGCCACCACCCACGAAATTCTATTAATCCGTCACTGGTTCATTCTGCACATGCGCAAACGTAAATTACAGTGAGTATAATTTTTTCGTTTCTTAATTGACCAATTATGACGTTTCACGCTACTTCTTGATTTACTCTTTTCCCCCATGTTTTCAAGATCATTCAAAACTTTTCAATGGTCTATTCATTCATGATACGTAAACGAGGAAGCTGTATGCCACAACCAACTTAGCAGACGTTTATTCAACTGAAACCAGATCAAATGGTTTCATAGAATGGGCTTACAAATGGAAACCGATTCAGAACAGTTCCGAATAACCTTGAGCCTTCCTCGCTCCTTTTTTTTCATTAATCTCTTAGCGCCGCGGAACATTTTCGCAATCCGACTTTGAGAAGCCATCCAGAAGGAAAGCAATTACTTCTTAGTGGCAACTTTTCGATTTCGCAGAAGCTCCGGCCCGCTCCCCGAGTTTTGCAAAAAAAAGTTGGCCATAAAAAATCGGTGCGAAAAAAAACGCGTCCAAGTTTAGGAAGGTACCAACTTATCGAGAAAACTTTGTCGTGCTTAACATTTGTGAAACCTCCTGAATCTGAAGTGCTTATCGAAACGGTGCGAAGCTTATCAGCTTATCGGAAGTGTTCGAGTGGACTAGAGATCGATTTTCGTTGAAAGACTCATTGCAACGTTATCAATTAACCCTGTTCTCTTTTATTTCTGCTCAGTAATTTATTCCTAAAGGTTTTCTTTAATTTAATATTCCGCTGTTCTGTTCTCCTTAAAATGTCTTCATTGTAACTCTGATTTGATGATTTACAACATGGTTTCCACATCATTTGCTGAAGCGCCTCGTTTTTGTTTCCTAACTGACTGAAGTGATAAGTGATAAGCAGAGGCACAACATCAGCTAAGTACATTTTAATTTATAATATGCATTCTAACTTGAACTTGCATTCTGACTTGACTTAAATTGTTCATCTATGACTTTCTGAAGTCAGTCCATGCTGAAATTTGATAGTTATATTGAAATTTTTCGTTCCAACTGATATTATTGCGATCGTGGGGAGGCATGGCGGGTGATGATACCGAAGTTGACCAGCAAACACGCTGTAAAGGTTGCTGTAAGGTGGTTAAAAATACGAGAAATGAGAATCTCTTACACTGCAATCTTGAGAAATGTCCGTCAGTTGTGCATAGGGCTTGTTTGGGAAAGGAATCGGATTCGGGAGTACAAGTAGATATGACCCAGTGGTACTGCCCTACATGTAGCGTAACACCTGATAACAGTACGAAAGTAATTCTCCCCAAGTGTGTACCTGTTATAGAACTTAGTGCGACCGAGATCGAAACCATGGACGTACGAGGTTTACTAATCGTATTCATGAAACAGCAATCACAAATATTGACGATTCTTACCCAGTTGAAGGATAAATCCGTCGAGTGTGCGTCGGTAATAAATGAGAATAACCTCCTCAAAAGGCGAGTCACTCTCGTCGAACAAAGGATTCAGCATTTGATGACACAATTGAACACAACGAGCATGAATTCGGATTCAAGTCGAGCACAATACTCCGCGAATAATTCGAAAATCTGCACAAATAATCCCGAATATCGAAACGTAAACAATCGCAGCAGCGGGGGATCTGATAAGGCGTTCGTGGACGGTGATAAGCTGGTCTCCCCTGACCCAAACACGTCGACCAACCAAACGGCGCACGTAACGCAGCCGGGCGTGCATTCGAGTAATGCGGGACGGCCGCGTTCAGGCTCTGAAGGCGCTATTGGAAATTTACCAAAGTTTGCGTCTGCAATTAATAATGACGGTTTCTTGCTGTCGGGAGTTGGTAGTCCCTCCTCTTTGGACGCAGTGGGCATGCCTGAGACAAATGCAGTGAACGGGGCTGGTCCAGGGAATCCTCACATTCCGGGGAAACCAGCGGACCGTTCTTGGGCGCAGGTCGCGGGTGCCGTGAGGAATAACGCGCTGCGCGCTCGGAACAGCGCACAATCCCAGAACGCTCAATCCCGTGTAACCCTCGGTGGTGACGGTGGAAAAAGGAGTAATAGCACTCGGGGAGCACGCGCGAGAAAGCCCGTGGAAATTGGGAAAAACACGTCTTCGTCATTGAGAGCTGTAGCGAGGCAGAGACGACTTTTTGTATCTCGTCTTCAGCCTGACTTGTCATCGTTGGATATAATAAAACACCTTAAGGAAAGCTCCGTGGAATTCACGCGTTGCGTGCAGCTCCGCACAAAGTACGACACGTACTCATCGTTTTGCATTGAGGCACGTGAGGAACTTTTTCCTATTCTCAGCTCTTTGGATGTTTGGCCAGCTGATTGCATTATCGCGGAGTTCAGGGGAGTCCCGAGAAAAGAGGCATTCCATCCAAATGAGCTGGAGAGGGGCGACTCCCAATGACTAGAGGTGGAGACAGTGGAGAGGGTCACAGTTTTCCATTCGAATATAAGCAGTCTGAGGAATAAATTTTCCATTCTTGATCAGTTTCTGGCCCTTAACCCTGCTATAAAAATTGTATGTCTTACGGAGCATTGGCTTAGGACTGATGAGTTGTCCTTGTATACCCCTTCAAACTTTGTGGTTGGCTCTGCGTTTTGCCGGGATACCGCTGTTGGAGGTGGCTCTGTAATATTTGTTCATAACAGTCTCTCATTCAAAGCGTTATCAGTGGCCCCGTCTCTATCAAAGGAAATGATATGCGAGATGTCAGCGGTTGAACTCAGAACCCCGCTTGTTTCGGTGCTGAATGTGTACAGGCCTCCAAGGGCTGCCCTCGTTGACAGAGAAGTCTTCATCGAGAGGATCGATGCGGCTCTGACGTCGTGCGGAAGGATGAGGTTGCCTGTAGTGATGACTGGTGACTTTAATGTACATTTAGAGGAGAATTCGCTGTTGTCAGAGGCTTTTCTCGACGTATGCGCTTCACATGACATGAGATTGACGATTCATGAGCCTACTCGGATCGGTGCTTCTGGTAGACAGTCTTGCCTGGATAATGTCATCACTAATATTTTGCCGGGCCGAACCGTGAGCCGGATGTCGGATATGGTCTTCTCTGACCATCTAGCGCAAGAGTGCGACATATTTATGCCCACCTCAGATGAAATTCCTGAGGACTGTGGCTATAGATCAGGGAGGAGACTTTTCCCTGAGAATCTGGATGCTCTGGGCGCCTGGTTGCGCGGCTCTTCCTGGCTGAGCGTCTACGGTCTTGGCGTGGGCGCTGGCATGTCTGAGTTTTTTGGGGGACTCCTCAGAGCGGCTGACTCGACCTGTCCCTGGAGGCGGGTCAGAGTGAAGAGGGCTCGGAAGAAGGTCCGGACATTCGAATCGGAACTGGAGCCCCATAGGAGTGCACTCATTGAGTTGGCACAGAGTGTTCGTCTGAACCCACATAATGACTCTCTTGTGAGGGCCTTAGGAGCAGCCAGAAGAGAGTATAGATATCGAGTAAAGCGTCTAGTGATTGGCTGTAATGATCGGGAGATATCTTTGGCTTCAAACCCAAGCAAAG
This sequence comes from Adelphocoris suturalis, assembly GCA_030762985.1. Taxonomy (NCBI): domain Eukaryota; kingdom Metazoa; phylum Arthropoda; class Insecta; order Hemiptera; family Miridae; genus Adelphocoris; species Adelphocoris suturalis. Next base: position 3,987,454 of record CM061046.1, read on the forward strand.
CAGCCTGGAAAATGATTAAGAGGCAAGTCAATAGTGGACTATTGAAATACACTTCATCAGCTCCCTCACCCGGACTGAGCGCAACGGGTTTCAGCGACTTCTTTGCCTCAAGCGTGAACGACCTTCTCGAGTCCAGTGGCGCTTTCACTGGGACTCTGTCTGCACTGTCCACCGCTGAGGTGGATCAAAACTACTCAAGCGCTTTGGCCTTTTTACACCAGACTGAACGACCAGATGCTGTTTTCACTCTGAAAGAGGTGTCGATTGAGGCTGTGTATGGAGCCATGATGGGGCTGAAGAACTCAAGTGCATCCGATGTGTATGGTTTCAACTCTGCACTCATAAAGTCGGTCGCTCCCTTTGTCGCCGAGCCGTTAGCCTATCTGGTGAACAAGTGTTTATCCTCTGGGTATTTGCCTCCGTTTTTGAAGAGCAGTGTTGTGAGTCCTATCCACAAAAAGGGCAGCAAGGACAACTATAACCACTTCCGACCTGTCTCGATAATTCCCTATTTTTTGAAGGTGCTTGAGTCAGTACTGTACGTTGAGCTCCAGGAGTACTTTGAAGGGAATCTGATACTTGGAGATGCACAGTTTGGCTTCCGGAAAAAACGTAATACTGTGCAAGCCGTTACAGAGCTGGTGGTTGGGTGCCTGAGCGGTCTTGACAAGGGGGAGGTCGTCGGGGCTTTGCTCTTCGATATGTCAAAGGCTTTTGACATTGTAAATCCAGCTCTTCTTCTGTTAAAATTGAGGCACTATGGTTTCGATGATGGTGCTGTGATGTTCTTTGAACAGTACTTAGTGGGTTGGCAGCAGTGCATCCAGTATGATGGGGAATTCTCGGGTTTCCGCCCTCTCACGACTGGCGTGCGACAGGGGTCAATTCTTGGTCCTCTGTTGTTCATTGTCTTTACCAATGACATGCCGGGGGCCGTCATGGAATCGATAGCCGCTGTATCTCAGGATGAAGTGGAGATGTTCATGTACGCAGATGATGTAACTGCCTTGGTTAAATCTTCGTCGTCCGGAGGTTTCCAGCAGACAGCGGGCCGGGTCAGATCATCGATCTTGGAATGGTGCCGTGGGAATTACCTGGTTTTGAATGAGGACAAGACCCAGATGTTGACTTTTGGGGCGAGGGGCAGTGACGAGGCTGCAGTCACCCTGCTCGGACTTCGAGTAGATGAGGCAATTACGTGGCGAGCCCATACTCGAGCTCTGGCCAAGAATTTGGGGAAGTTATTGTTCCTCTTCAGAAGACTTTCCTCAGTAATATCCACCAAAGTTCTTTTAACCATGTATTATGGTTTGTTCGAATCTCGTCTGAGGTATGGAGTACTCTTATGGGGCAACTCCAGTGGAGCACAGGCCATCTTCCGTCAGCAGAAGGCAGCTATAAGAATCATAAAAGGGGTGCCTTCTGATGCCCATTGCAAGCCGCTCTTTGTTGAGCTTGGGCTACTGACATTGCCGGCCTTGTTTATATTGGCCAGCTTGGTGAGGATCAAGGCTCGGGAGGATGGTTTGCCTCGTCTTGGAGACAGTCATGAGCACTTCACGAGGAACCGTAACCGGCTTGCCGTTCAGCGCCATCGTCTGGCCTTGGTTCAGCGGCGGAATCCTGACTACGTGGGGATCGGATTGTTTAACGGTCTTCCGGAGCACCTCAGGTCCCTTCCCCTTCGACAGTTTGACGGGAGGATCAGGGAAATCCTCGTGTCTGCTGCGCCATACTCGGTGGGCGAGTTCAGTGCAGATTTTGGGTGATGCTTGTTTTCCTGTGTTGTTGTGGTTTTTAGAGTTTTAGAGTATGTTTCTGTTTGTATTACCTGTACGCGGTGTGCCGTCCCTGTTTTTTCGAATTTGTTATTTATGATTAGGTTAAGTCTTTTATTTTTTACATTATTACATTTGACGTATGTTGTTATTCATGATTTATACTACTTTTACGACGTTTGTTATGTACCATTGCTGTACGTCAACAATAAACCGATGATTTGATTTGATGATTTGATTTGAAAAACTGGAGTTGCCGTAGTTTCTTGTTTCGAACAGGAAATCATTTGCGAATATCAATGCTGCCAAAAAAAGGTAATTACAAGTTGACGCTCAACTCTGAGTAGATATGCAAATCTACCAGATAATGCTGATTGATAGTAGTAGTAGTAGTAAGTTGTTTATTGTATTAAATCAATGATTATTACAAAGAGTTCAGGTCCACTTACACATCATCATTAGAAAAATATATAATAGATAAGAAATGAGTCAAATATCTTCTTCCTAATCTAGTTAACAGGGCATTACAGCTTAATGAAGTACATGCAAAATAAACGAGGTCATCGATATGAAATTAATATAAAGAATAATAATCCGTTATGAATCCATAACATCCACGCTATACCTGTGGTACTCGTACAATATGCACAACAAGCCTATCCCGTTGTACACTATACAATGCTAGTGCTGTACATATCAGACACCTATTCGGTGAGTGCAATTGATCGAAGTGCTAGTGAATTAGTAACAAAATGAAATAAATTTAACATTTTCTCCCTATCATCACCAAAATCGAGCAAATTAGCCAGACGATCCTCATCCTCAACCACTGGAAGCCCACAGATGTATTTCGCAATGAATTGCCTTCGGTACGGTTCTAAGATCGGGCAACGTTGACAAAAATAGCAAAGGGTGTCAGCTTCTTTCATGTTGCATATATTGCATAAGCTCTCGCTTCTAAACTTATGAGAAGTACCCCTATAATAAACAGTTACGAAAAACTTTGAAGACAGACGCAACTGGCACAACACTCTCTCAATCTGGACATTTTGAATGAGTCCCAAGTACTTCCTACCTGAATAGTCCGCTATCCTCCTATAGAACATATTAAATCTGAAAATGCTGATTGGTGCAACTATTACATGACTTGGTGTATGGTACCAGTAACAGTACTGCCACTGGCAGGCATTCCTTACATGATAGTGGGAAAGGATGACCACCAGGATCCTGATTGGAGGAGAGAAAAGGAAATTTTCGGTATCCATGCATCTTGAAACGTATGTCTCTAGCAAATTTTTGGGAGGATGAAAAAAAATTTTTTTTTCTTCTTTCTTGGTTGTAATATGAAATACTTTGCTTGTAATATTACTACGTATTGTAGCAGTGGTCATTGTACGTGGCGCTTTGAGAATCCCAAAATGGCACCTACGTCACAGAGGACCCTCTCCCTTCAAGCCGAAAACCACGGAAATACTCCCATCGACCGAAAAATTAGCAGGAACGCTCCTGTAGAAAAAGTTGAAAATGCCTCCAGGGTGAATGAACGTTCCCATACAAAACTAGGCAGGTATTTTTGTAAAGACTGATCAGGAAACAAACGACAGGCTCTTGTGTTCTGATCGATGGTTTTTAATCCATATTTTCTCTATTTCATATTGCCTGACATATTCGTTTATGATAATAAACGTTTGCATACGAGTCTGCAACACATTGGGACAATTCATGTCTTCAGTTGCAGCTTCGTATGTGTTGCAGACCCGTATGCAAGCTCTAAGAGCCACTCTGCTGATCCGGACCCTGGGCATCGTCAAGTAAATGTCCTAAAGAGGCTACATACGAAATTACAGTTTCCTAGAGTGTAAAGCATAGAAATTACCTATTAAAATGATTTAACCACCGCTTCACAAATCAAACCGTTCTCGCAATATCTGGATCACCTGCTATGAATCAAATCATCGAAACACCAGCTCAATGAAATCATCAGAAATTAACAAGCGGTGGCAATCATGTTCACAATATCAATTATTGAGAATGATCACCTGAGTGTACACAATTATTCAAATAACCTTGCTCATAACTCAGCTTGTTGGCCACACACTTCGCATTAGTTAACATAATATGGTTGGATAAATCGAGAGCTTTCGAACGAATGGTCAACGAATTTTGTGGGATGAAAAACGACGAAGTACCATTTCCGTAGCAACGACTCGGTTGTAAGCGGAAATCATCAAAATATTTTCGTGAGCAATTTTCCGTGACGTTTTTTTTTAGTTGATGTGCCATAGCAAAGACATAAAATATCAAAATTCAATATTATCAAAAGTGACAGATTATTTTACCCTGAGAGAGACAATTTATATAAAAAACTAACTACCCTGGTCAAACTTCCATTTAATTACATCCACATATTGTCAATACCTAGAATAGAAATTTACAAAGCCCTATATGAGATTCAGTTATAGATAACTGTAACATCTATTTATAATTTTATCAAAAATATAATGACATGCCTGTATAACAGATGTTATTGGATGATGTTATTGGGATGTTATAACAGATGTTATTGGGATGGTGATTGTGGGTTAACCTTGGGAAAAACTAACAACCGAATTACAGATCGCTGCAAATTTTACAAAGATTTATTATTTCTGTGTTATAGAGTCCTTCCACGCATATCATTGGTCTATAATTATTAAACCCCATACAAGTCAGCAATACTTGTTGCATCGCGCCTCCCAAATTTTACACTTTTACAGCTCCAGGAACCCACAATTTTACGCTTTTCAGTAAATGCCTACAAATTCAGAAAAAACAAGTTGGGTGTTGCACATAGCTTCCTCGTTTACCTATCATGAATGGATAGATCTGTGAAAAGTTTTAAATGATCTTGAAAAATTCCATAGCGGAAAAGAGTAAATCAAGAAGTAGCGTGAAATGTCATAATTGGTCAATTGAATATGAATGAATGAATGATGTTGTTAATTGCTTCAAAATAAAATACAATAATATAAATGAAATAATCGGTCAATTAACAGAAATCAATGATCATAAATATTTTTTGACACGTGTGTGAAGCACCCCATCTTTTAGAACCTTCAAGGTTCTGTGCCCAGATGGGGGAGTCATTCACCGTATGAATTATTGCTTCTCAATAGAATTTTCGAAACAAGCAGAACGTTAAAAACTATATCTAACTAAAAAAATAAAAAATAATAATAATAAAAATAAACCTATTTTATATATATTATTTATACAAATTATTACGACCTATCATATATATTTATAAAAAGTAACACATCTGTCACCCACCACAAATTGTCACAATTGAAACACAAATTGGCATTATATATTTTAATATAGATTTTGGTTTGTGATTAAAGCGTCGATATCTGCTAAGCCACGTACATGCTTTGAGTGATTTGGTCCACACTCAGCGGGCACTTACCTATCAACCAAGTGAAAACGGAAGTTGGTGAAAAACGTTGTCTATTTCCACGAAAAATAAAGAGTTACAATGTTAAATCGATTTAGACGGTTCGGCCATCATCAGTAACAAACAATAAATTTATTGTTACTGATTGTTAATAACGTTATTGTTTGTTACTGATGATGGAATAACCGTCGAAATCGATTTAACATTGTAACTCTTTATTTTTCGTGGAAATAGACAACGTTTTTCACTGACTTCCGTTTTGTAATGGTTTCCACAACTTCGTCGCGAGTGATTTAGTTCGAACCAAGTGAAGACCAATTTTTTGTACTTGGACCTTGATGTTATCGTAGGATTTCTCAAATCATCTGTTAATTTGCGTAGTATGAGGGGAAATGATCTGGATACGTGTCTGGACGTACTTTGCAATCTTATGGGGGGAATAGTTACTATATTTTGGGTGGTTTTGCGGGTTGTTAATTAAGAAACGTAAAAATGATACTCAATGTAATTTACGTTTGTGCAAGAACAGAATGAACTGATGAGTTGAAAACAATGAAATAGGTACGTGACCATTTACAACCTAAGCCGCGCATTCGCTGACCATTTAATTAAAATCGGATGAATACTGTGGAAATTAAGGTCATAACATGATTTTCACATTGGTTCATGCGCAGTAGCTATTAATGATACAATCGTATTGAACTAGATATGAGGTAATCAAGTCATCTTCTTCCAACTATCATCCAAATTTAAGCGAAATCGAACGACATAATGGAGCATAATAGAATTTACGCTTGAGCATGCGCAGAATGAAGTAGGTATTGATTTGGCAACAATGAAACTGGTAGGGGACCAGTTTTTCATTCTCTGAAAATTTCAGGATGATCAACTATAATCCAAACTTCAGCAAGATCGGACGACTAGGGCGTGAGAAAATGATGCTTGGTAGAATTTACGTTTGCGCATGCGCATAGTGCGGTATTGAGTCAAGAACGATGAAACTGATAGGAGACCGTCTACACCGTAGCCCGCACATCTTCTGAAAATTTCATCTAAATCGGTTGAAAACCGTGGAAAATAAGCTTGTTACAAGGATTTACCGACACACGACAGACACACAATTTTTTTTTTTTTTTTTTTTTTTTTTTTGAAACCTCCCCTCAAAGACGGGGGGGGCACGCCATTAAATTTAAAAATAAACAAATACAAGTTGCAGGACGAGGAGGAAGAATGGGGTGAAAGGAAGTCCCCCTATAAAATGACCACCAGTTCAAGTAAGAACCCCTCAGGACGTGGGTGGTGATACCACGGAGTACTCCTGCCGAGATGCCCAACTCGAGTAACTCCGTGGCGCTTTTCCCGCACCACACCCCGCGCCATGACACGGTCGCGGCAATGACCTTGATGTTATTAGGTGCCACTCCTTTTAGCTCAGATATCGCTTGGCGCAGATCATTTCTATCGTATTTCTTTTCTTAGCCCGCCAGGTCTGCTCCATGTCCACGCTGCCACTGACAACCTGGACATCCAGGATTATGGCAGACAAATCGGGCTTGATCGCAACGATATCTGGCTTCTTTCCCCAGTCACTTGGCATGTGGTATAGTCTCTCCCGCTCGACATCCCAACCGATAGATGGCAAAGCACCTGCTATCTGCTTGGCAACCGCATCGTGACGTAAAATGCGGCCACCGTGAGTACGAGGACACTGCTGTACCACATGATAAAGATTCTCATTATTACATGCATTCTCATTTACCGACAGGCACGGCAAAGGGTGTCTACTGTCCCGCGACTACTCCTCGAACACTTCACCGAGGTGGCTAACGTAGCCACCTGGACGGTGTGAAAATGGCGATAGTCGCGGCCTTCAGTGCCATCTGAAGCCCATTCCACCCATTGGGTGGTGATAGGGGATTCAGAGCTCGGTCCGAGTTCTTTACCATCTACTGATTCATGCAGTGCAGCAGCGAACTCAGCCACACACACACACACACACACACACACACACACACACACAGACACACACAGACACGGAACCAAAGTTGTTCAGAATGGTCTAAAATGTAAAATGCGAGTGGAAATTTTGATTTTGGAGACCAACAATTTTTTTTTCTCCCGAAAGTGAAAACAATGCTTCCGCTACCTTTAGGTAGACTCGGAAGCAACATCTGATTAGAACAGTCGTATTGAAAAGACGACCGTAAGCAGTGTTCTAAAAGGGCTATTTCTAAAAAATGTCAGACACATCAATGTCAGACACAAGACAATAGTCATGCAGCATGTGGGCGAAAATTGTGAGTCAAAACCGTACGATAGTCGGCCGTACGATCGAAGCTGTACTTGTTCGGAGCAAAATAGCTTCAGCAAAAGAAGTAAATTTTCAACGAGGATCGCAACAGCCGTCCCTACAGAAACCCTGCAAGTTTTAGAACTCGCAGTGTTCGTTGACCCGGGAAAATATTTTGGTTCCGAGAGTATAAGAGTGATTTAGGGAGCGAAGAGAGTAATTTAATTTCTCGGAAGTTGGAAATTCCTGGGAAAACGAAACGCAGTTGGGAGGAAACCAGGATGGGAGTACGTGTTTAGCTGTTTGGCTAATTGATAAAAGCAAAGGTCGTAGATCTGTTTCGTGATTATACAAATGGCGCTGAGGTAGCTCGAAGGGGCGAAAAGGAAGTCAAACAACCGCTGTTGTATTTTTGCGTTCATTACAAGGGTTGTGTGAGACCTCTACTAAAGCTCCAGTCATGCAGCATGATTGTACGAGCGAATTTTAGTAAATTATCGTACTATTTTATGTTACCTACATTCTTTTGAAATTAAATCACTCGCGACGAAGTTGTGGAAACCCATTACAAAACGGAAGTTAGTGAAAAACGTTGTCTATTTCCACGAAAAATAAAGAGTTACAATGTGAAATCGATTTCAACGGTTAGGACATCATCAGTAACAAACAATAACTGAAGACACATTAGAAAGGAAACAGCTTATATAGTGACAGGTGAAGGGAGATTGAATCCCATTGGTCGAGAGAAAAGAAAGGGGCAGGAGGTACAACCAATTAAGTGCATACAAAGTGAAAGGGGATTGATTATAGCTAATCAGATGAAGTGAAAGGGGGAAATAACTAAATATGGTTTCAACAGTGTGAAGGGATAATTCCTAGCTTTACAGAAATGGACCTATCAGTGGTGAAATATATTGAGGTATATCCTCATTTAAACATTTGATAATTCTGTCACTTTTGATAATTTCGAATTTTTCAAGTACATTCAACATACCTCCCTTTGGGCAAAAATGAAGAAATTCTACAAACTGTCTATCTGTCAAATCAAAATTGTAACTATGATTGGATTCCTTAAGATGTTTTGCAAATGTAGACTTACCCTTATTTTCCCTGAAATCCTCCAGATGCTCGTCTATTCTTTCAATAAATTTCCTACCAGTCTGACCGCAATATTCGTAGCCACAAGAACATTTTAATTTATAAACTCCACTTTTATCCTGAACACTAATTTTGTCCTTAGAGGATCCTAGTAATGCTTTAGGATCAAAATTACTTTTTATTCGAGGAGCAATGCTATACACAGCCAGGGGTTGCTATGGGTTCTCCGTTATCTCCTCTGCTTGCAGATATTTACATAGATTATCTTGAGCAACAAATATTTACAACTTCTAACACAAATAATCTTCTCTATTGGTATAGATATGTCGATGATATCATCATTCTATGGAAGGGCACAGAAAGACAACTAAATTCTTTTCACGAAAAAATCAATAAATTAGATCCTTATATCAAATTCACCCTCGAATTCGGCGGGAATAAACTAAATTTTCTTGATCTGTCTATCTCTTTGGTAAATGAGAAGCATGATTTTTCAATTTATAGAAAAGATACATATAGCGATATAACGATCCATAGTACTTCAAATCACCCTTTAGTCCATAAGCATGCAGCCTTCCATAGTATGATCAACCGAGCACTATCTATTCCAATGAGTGAACAAAATTTATCAAAAGAAAAATCCATTATCAAAAGCATAGCGGCTGGTAACGGATATGGTATCTCGTTGATACCATATGGGATAAGGTTCTTAGGAAAAAGAGTAGGGAAAAAGTTTCCAATCTGGCTCGGGAAGATGTAACTTTAGAAGAAAAGCAATGGATAAGTTTACCTTGATATGGGAAAATTTCTAATAAAATTGGCAAAATTCTATCATCGAGAGGTTATCAAGTAGGTTTTAAAACTAAAAATAGTCTTAAAGCATTACTAGGATCCGCTAAGGACAAAATTAGTGTTCAGGATAAAAGTGGAGTTTATAAATTAAAATGTTCTTGTGGCTACGAATATTGCGGTCAGACTGGTAGGAAATTTATTGAAAGAATAGACGAGCATCTGGAGGATTTCAGGGAAAATAAGGGTAAGTCTACATTTGCAAAACGTCTTAAGGAATCCAATCATAGTTACAATTTTAATTTGACAGATAGACAGTTTGTATAATTTCTTCATTTTTGCCCAAAGGGAGGTATGTTGAATGTACTTGAAAAATTCGAAATTATCAAAAGTGACAGGTCTGGTAAATGTTTAAATGAGGATATATCAATATATTTCACCACTGATAGGTCCATTTCTGTAAAGCTAGGAATTATCCCTTCACACTGTTGAAACCATATTTAGTTATTTCCCCCTTTCACTTCATCTGATTAGCTATAATCCCCTTTCACATTGTATGCACATAATTTGTTGTACCTCCTGCCCCTTTCCTTTCTCTCGACCAATGGGATTCAATCTCCCTTCACCTGTCACTATATAAGCTGTGTCCTTTCTAATGTGTCTTCAGTTATTGTTTGTTACTGATGATGGCCAAACCGTCGAAATCGATTTAACTCTTTATTTTTCGTGGAAATAGACAACGTTTTTCACTAACTTCCGTTTTCTTTTGAAATTTGAGATCTATTTTTTAACCGATACTAAAGAGAACAATAAACGATGAGCAAGAGGAAGTCAAACAAAGTGGTGTGGCAGCAGTTTATTGGTTTGTTAGCTTTTGCCGAAACAGGCTCTACAGGCTTTACAGGCTCTCTACAGACTACATCGAATTATCCTAACGGGGTCCACGGTTCAGACTCGACCCGCTAGCCATCGCTCGGGGGAACACAATTGTGTAAGAAAGGTGGAAAAGACAACACGATTGGATAAAGCTGAAACGGATTTGTATGCAGTGTTTTCTCATGCTTGGGTTGTCCCCCCCCCCCCCCCCCCCCCCCCCCCCCCTGGATCAATTCCAATAGGCATCCCTCCTATTAACGAAGCCTTGCCTATAAGACATAGCTTTAGGGGGACGTCCTAAAAAAGACCGTTTCCATCCACTGTGCGGCGCATGTAGGCAATCTCTCCTTCAAGACTTGGCGGTCTTGCGGTTTAGTATACCCTGTCCAAGTAGCCGCTCCGCACACTGGTAAAGTTCCAGTCATGCAGCATGATCGTATGAGCGAATTTTCATAAATGGTCGTATTACATTTATGTTAAATTCTGTTGAAATTTGAGCACTTTGGGAACAAATGAAAATTTTATTATACATTTTATAGCAAACTAACTTTTTGTCAGTAATATTCCAATGAACAAACGATTTTGTGGATTTTTACAATTTTTTCAAGTGTTCCTATCGATTTTTAGCTTATTTTAATGAAATTTAAGTACATTTTTCAGTACGATTTTGTGCTTAAAATTTTAAATGTCCTAGTTCATGTTCGATTAATTTTTTTCGAGTTGCATTCTGCTAAAACATAGAAATTTGTTAATTTTTAGAGTGTTTGGCCTTTTTTAGTGATTTTTTAAGTACATTTTTTGAAATTTGACCAATTTAATGTGCTCAAAAAGTGTTGTCCAACGAACTCATCCTTTCTTTTGAAATGCTTGATTTTTTGGCGAAAGAACGAAGTTTTTATCTCAATTCTATCGAGAGTTATCGTCTGGAATGACACATACATATATATACTTATATATACATATATATATATATATATATATATACATATAAAAAAGCGTTAAAATCCAGGAATCATTTCAGAATGCCTCAAAACAGATTTCGATGAAGAAAATTTTTGAAAATTTTCATTTTAAAATTTTTGGAGCCATTGCAATAGCTTTATTTTCTAAGAAAATTCGCTTAAACGGCCAATCTAGGTGAACATTTGACCCAAATTTTATATAAACGGATCAAACGAAGAACCTTGTTGTCATAGCTGGTTGAATAGATTAAACTAGTATTGCACATCACATTCGACGCAGTAACACGGGTTCAAACATGCGGCTCATCCCAAGGCGGAATGTAGTGTAGCTCCTCTCTCAGTGCAGATTTGGACCCTCATTTTAGCGAATTTTTGAAGAAAATTAAGGTATTGCTCTCGCCTCAAAATTTGTTGAATGTGAATTTTTGAAAAAATTTTATGCAGAAATCCGTTTCAGGCTATTCTGAATCATATTCTGAAGTTTAACGCATTTTTTTATGTATGTATGTATGTGTCATTCCAGACGATTCCCGATTGTGCTAGAAACTTCAAACAAATTTTAAAATGTTAAGGACACAAAACGAAAGTTCAAGTTCGTTGGCCAGCATGATCGGATTACATCTTCGGGTTGAAATTTTCAAAAATGTTGTCAAAAATTTCATAATAGCCCATTTTTGCGATTTGTTGTGCGAAACAATTTTTTCAGCATACTAACATGTGGTATATTCGGAATCAGCGTAAAATTTCCTATAAGAATATGTATCAAGTTTTCAAACATTTCAAAGTTGAAAAATCAGTCAAAAATCGAAATAATGCCGTTCACTAGTTGTAAAAATCGGTAATATTTGCATGAAACATTGTCCAAATTCAGATTGAACTACTCTTATGGAAGTATCCCTGTATAACCAATCCTAGAACCATGCTGTTTAAAACGTAGGTAGTAGGTGCTTGTTAAAATAAAAAAAATAAAAAATAAAAAAAAAATGTAATCACAACTGATGAGTTTACTCTGTGAAATATTCCGTCCTCCGATTCGCTCGGTCGCTCTCTTTAATGTTTTACGCTCAACTGTTTTAGAACTTGATGTAGCTTTATTACTGACTGTGGCTTAGAAAATATCAGCCATGAAATTATGAAGAAGTTCTATTTATGTACGTACTAGCACGCAGACCCAAGTCCTCGCTCCGCTCGGCCGTCAGTAATGTTAATCTCAAGGCCTCCCTCCATCGAAATCTATGAATATTTACCTACATTTGTCTTTAAATCTACAAGATTAGTTTAATAATAATAAAGTATGAGTACCTCCTAATTATTTTTAATAATTTGATTCCATGTTTGTCTATCAAAATCATAAACTAAAATTTCTATGTCGAAGATTTCTTCAAAAATTCGCTCATGGGGTCATGCTGCATGACTGGACTTTTTTTTCTTCTTCTTCTTCTCCTTCTTCTGTTCTTATTTTATATTCCAAGTGTTTCTAACCATATTTGTAACTTATTAACTCGCTTTGTAATTTTTCTGTATTTTGGCTTTTGCCGTTCATTTAAATAAATAAATAAACTTACCATTTATCAAAATTGCGATCCACAAAATGGTTTGTGGGGCGGTATTTGAATCTATTTTCCTAAGATTCGACATTTTGGGTTGTGTTTCTGATAAATTTGAATTTATAGTTTTGAATTTATAGGAAATTAAATTTATAGTTTTTTGAATATTTTTACGAGGTCGTAAAACCGGCGGGAGAATCCGGGATGCGCACAGTAAGGAGAATTCCGGAACGCGGCCGATCGGGAACTGAATGAAAAGCCCGGAGAAGGTCCGGGGGCGGTTGGAGACGTTCGGGGGCGGCGCCTGCGCCCAACGAGCGCCACCTGTTGATCCCCCGGGGGCGGCCGATGATTTGAAGTTTTCCCCTAACGAAGCTCAGCTGTAACGGCCGGGTCGTCCTCGACCCGATGTGTCAACCTTGCCGGGACTTATGACTCGTATCGCAGAACAATCGGGGGAGAAAAAAACCCAAGACCTTCGTTATGGGATTCGTTAGGTAATTCGTTAGGGGTCCCCACGTGGTGGATGGATAGGGAATATCAACTTATGTGACGAGCCTAACGAGCAGATCAGCCTTTGTCTGGACACCCACTTCTCAATCCCACCTGCGTTAAAATCAATAAAAAGTTCCAGTCATGCAGCATGGTCGTAAGAGCGAATTTTCATAAATGGTCGTATTACATTTTTGTTAAATTCTGTTGAAATTTGAGCACTTTGGGGACAAATAAAAATTTTATTATACATTTCATAGCAAATTAACTTTTTGTCAGTAATATTCCAATGAACAAACGATTTTGTGGATTTTTACAATTTTTTCAAGTGTTCCTATCGATTTTTAGCTTATTTTAATGAAATTTAAGTACATTTTGGTTTATCATTTCCAATAATAGGCCTATGATGTGATCGTATAGCAAAAAATATTTATAACCCCCCCTCAAACTTTGTCACATCACGTTTCAAGGTGCGTAGAATCCAAATTTGAAATGTCCGTCCGCCGTCCGCCGTCCGCCGTCCGCCGTTCGCCGTCCGCCGTCCGGGCCATAAAAGGCCTAAGAATTGACTTAAAAAACCCGTTCTTTCGCACATAGATCGCTTTACTTGCATAGATGCTATGGGCCAAAAATGGTCGAAAAAGTGTCTTTTTCGAGGCTTTGAGTGTTAGACTGACGTGTTAAAACTCCAACCTGCTCAACCACAACTGCGCAAGCTAATATTCCACGGTTAGGATAACAATGGGCAGTAGGACTTCGCAACTGAACACTTTAGGACCAGATCATGCACGACCACAACTGCACGACCTAATAATTATTATTCTCATGTTAGGACAAAATTCACTCATCTCAAAATGCACAACTTTCAAATGAATGTTGATGGAAAAATATGAGTGATATGATAGTGTACGCGTAATAGGGCGGTGAACCTCCGGTTGTGGCGTGGAAAACTTCCTACACTTGTATTGTTTCGAATTTCATGTTCCTTCGAGGCATGAATATACGTTTTTTCTAGGTCATATTTGAGTGTTAATACCAATGCTTTGCCTACGCATATTTAATAACATATAATCCTCTCGACTTTTCGTACGTACTTAGATAATGATATTATTAAGGCAATGATTATTTGAATAGATAGGAGCTCAAATCGAGAAATATAAACATACGTATATCTATCTCTATCTCTATCTCTATCTCTATTATTAATAAGAATGAAACTCCGTCTGTCTGTCGCTCGTGCCTATGCACGGCCAAACGGCTGAGTGGGGGGAGTCTACGAGTGGGGGGATCTTTTTGGGATTTTCCGATAGGGTGTATAAGCGAATTTAAAATTTTCTAATCCCACCCGAACCATGGGCCGTAGGGCGGGAGGGGGGTCGAAGTAATAATTAATGTGCGCTTTTTGGACTTCCCCGCTTCCCCTACCCCTCTAAACGGCCGTTGACAATTCCGGAAAAATACGGGTTTCGTAGGTTTTCCTACGAGGAAGACGACGGCGCGATCGGATCGCGAAAAAAGTATCGGGAAATGCGTTAAAAAAATGCGAGAGTACGGACCCGTTTTCTCGAAAAGTCCGCCGAAAAACTTGGTTTTTTCCCATTAAAATATACCCCATAAAGGTACGTTTTTCGGGACGGTTTTCGCGGGCGAAATACAGCTTTGGGTCCGCCGAATCTGAATCCGAAATCGGATATCGAAAAAAGTGACGGAAAGTAGGTCAAATCACGAGGGGAATTGCGAGGGAAGCCTTTAACATCAGAAATTAATTTTGCCGTGTTCGCGAGAAGGCTCTGGGAAGACAGAGGTCTTTGGGGTCCGATAACTCAGGTACAGGTTTCGGTGTTTGGGTGTTGCGAGCAGGTACCTTGCGAGCGAAGCGAGCAACATTTTCTACATGCCAGACTTTGCGAGCGAAGCGAGCAACATATCCTACATGCCAGACTTTGCGAGCGAAGCGAGCAATATTCCCTACACGCCACACGTTGCGAGCGAAGCGAGCAACTTAATGGGGGGTCCGGGGGGCTTGCCCCCCGGCTGGACGTGGAGGCGAGCGTAGCGAGCCGGAGCGGCTAGTTATTAATAAGAATGAAACTCCGTCTGTCTGTCGCTCTGTCGTGTCTATGCACGGCCAAACGGCTGAGTGGGGGGAGTCTACGAGTGGGGGGATCTTTTTGGGATTTTCCGATAGGGTGTATAAGCGAATTTAAAATTTTCTAATCCCACCCGAACCATGGGCCGTAGGGCGGGAGGGGGGTCGAAGTAAGAATTAATGTGCGCTTTTTGGACTTCCCCGCTTCCCCTACCCCTCTAAACGGCCGTTGACAATTCCGGAAAAATACGGGTTTCGTAGGTTTTCCTACGAGGAAGACGACGGCGCGATCGGATCGCGAAAAAAGTATCGGGAAATGCGTAAAAAAAATGCGAGAGTACGGACCCGTTTTCTCGAAAAGTCCGCCGAAAAACTTGGTTTTTTCCGATTAAAATATACCCCATAAAGGTACGTTTTTCGGAACGGTTTTCGCGGGCGAAATACAGCTTTGATCCCGCCGAATCTGAATCCGAAGTCGGATATCGAAAAAAGTGACGGAAAGTAGGTCAAATCGCGAGCGGAAGCGAGGAGAAGCGTTTAACATCAGTGTGCCGTGGACGAGAGAAGGCTCAAGAATTGACGTGAAGGGTTCGATGTCACAATGTTGCGAGGCGAGCAGGTATACATAGCGAAGCGAGAGCCATTTCAAATAATAAATACGGACTTTGTCCTACACATATACAGGTATACCTTGCGAGTGAAGCGAGCAACATCCCCGAATAAACTTTTCGTGGTTCCACGTAGTTTTATAAGATTTAATTTGTTTGTAAGAATTCCCAACTGAAAAAAACGTCTGCCAAGTTGGGTGGGCAGTACAACATTCCCTAATAAACTTTTCGTGGTTCCACGTAGTTTTATAAGAATTAATTTGTTTGTAAGAATTTCCAACAGAAAAAAACGTCTGCCAAGTTGGGTGGGCAGTATAACTACTTCAAGCGAGCGAAGCGAGCAGCATCCCCTACAGAAGTAAAACCTACCCTTAGGGATCTACCATTTGCGAGCGAAGCGAGTAACATCCCCTACATGTTTCAATTATAATACATCGCATGTATACAGCCACACTTTGCGAGTGAAGCGAGCAACATCCCCTACATCCCTACATACCACACTAAACTTTTCGTGGTTCCACGTAGTTTTATAAGATTTAATTTGTTTGTAAGAATTCCCTACTGAAAAAAACGTCTGCCAAGTTGGGTGAACAGTATAACTTCCTCAAGCGAGCGAAGCGAGCAGCATCCCCTACAGAAGTTAAACCTACCCTTAGAGATCTACCGTTTGCGAGCGAAGCGAGCAACATCCCCTACACACGTTAAACCTACCCTTAGGGATCTACCATTTGCGAGCGAAGCGAGCAACATCCCCTACATGTTTCAATTGTAATACATCGCATGTATACTTTGCGAGCGAAGCGAGCAACATCCCCTACATCCCTACATACCACACTAAACTTTTCGTGGTTCCACGTAGTTTTATAAGATTTAATTTGTTTGTAAGAATTCCCTACTGAAAAAAACGTCAGCCAAGTTGGGTGGGCAGTACAACATTCCCTAATAAACTTTTCGTGGTTCCACGTAGTTTTATAAGAATTAATTTGTTTGTAAGAATTTCCAACAGAAAAAAACGTCTGCCAAGTTGGGTGGGCAGTATAACTACTTCAAGCGAGCGAAGCGAGCAGCATCCCCTACAGAAGTAAAACCTACCCTTAGGGATCTACCATTTGCGAGCGAAGCGACCATTCATGTTTCAATTGTAATACATCGCATGTATACAGCCACACTTTGCGAGTGAAGCGAGCAACATCCCCTACATCCCTACATACCACACTAAACTTTTCGTGGTTCCACGTAGTTTTATAAGATTTAATTTGTTTGTAAGAATTCCCTACTGAAAAAAACGTCTGCCAAGTTGGGTGAACAGTATAACTTCCTCAAGCGAGCGAAGCGAGCAGCATCCCCTACAGGAGTTAAACCTACCCTTAGAGATCTACCGTTTGCGAGCGAAGCGAGCAACATCCCCTACACACGTTAAACCTACCCTTAGGGATCTACCATTTGCGAGCGAAGCGAGCAATATCCCCTATATGTTTCAATTGTAATACATCGCATGTATACAGCCACACTTTGCGAGCGAAGCGAGCAACATCCCCTACATCCCTACATACCACACTAAACTTTTCGTGGTTCCACGTAGTTTTATAAGATTTAATTTGTTTGTAAGAATTCCCTACTGAAAAAAACATCTGCCAAGTTGGGTGGGCAGTATAACTTCCTCAAGCGAGCGAAGCGAGCAGCATCCCCTACAGGAGTTAAACCTACCCTTAGAGATCTACCGTTTGCGAGCGAAGCGAGCAACATCCCCTACACACGTTAAACCTACCCTTAGGGATCTACCATTTGCGAGCGAACCGAGCAACATCCCCTACATGTTTCAATTGTAATACATCGCATGTATACAGCCACACTTTGCGAGCGAAGCGAGCAATTGAATGGGGGGTCCGGGGGGCTTGCCCTTCGGCTGGACGTGGAGGCGAGCGTAGCGAAATGCGTCAAAAAAATGCGAGAGTACGGACCCGTTTTCTCGAAAAGTCCGCCGAAAAACTTGGTTTTTTCCGATTAAAATATACCCCATAAAGGTACGTTTTTCGGAACGGTTTTCGCGGGCGAAATACAGCTTTGGGTCCGCCGAATCTGAATCCGAAATCGGATATCGAAAAAAGTGACGTTAAGTTGGTCAAATCGCGAGCGGAAGCGAGGAGAAGCGTTTAACATCAGAAATTAATCGACCACGGGCCGCCGTTACACAACGTTGCTTAGGAATAACTTCCTACCTGACGGGAACGGGTTGCGAGCAGGTACCTATTAATGGCCTACCTTCAGAAAAATAGAACTGGAAAATAAATACTTACAAACATTCAACATCTGACTGTACTGTTAGTACTGAAGTGTTCTTATAACTATACGTTTCGTGGTTCCACATAATGTGCCGCGTTTGATAGTCATTTCCAACAGAAAAAAACGTCTGCCAAGTTGGGTGGGCAGTATAACTTCCTCAAGCGAGCGAAGCGAGCATCATCCCCTACAGAAGTTAAACCTATCCTTAGAGATCTACCGTTTGCGAGCGAAGCGAGCAACATCCCCTACATGTTTCAATTGAAATACATCGCATGTATACAGCCACACTTTGCGAGCGAAGCGAGCAACATTCCCTACATACCACACTTTGGGAAATAAATACTTACAAACATTCAACATCTGACTGTACTGTTAGTACTGAAGTGTTCTTATAACTATACTTTTCGTGGTTCCACATAATGTGCCGCGTTTGATAGTAATTTCCAACAGAAAAAAACCTCTGCCAAGTTGGGTGGGCAGTATAACTTCCTCAAGCGAGCGAAGCGAGCAGCATCCCCTACAGAAGTTAAACCTACCCTTAGAGATCTACCGTTTGCGAACGAAGCGAGCAACATCCCCTACATCCCCGGACGCGAGAAGGCTCTACGAAGACGTCAAGGGGTTTGATGAGGCGGGGCTTGCACCTGACGGGAACGGGTTGCGAGCAGGTACACATAGGTTGCGAGCCTGGCCTACGCACTTACGTCTTGAAGGGTGTACAGGTATACTTTGCGAGCGAAGCGAGAGCCATGTCAACAGAATAAATTCGGATTTTTTCCTACAAACATACAGCAATACCTTGCGAGCGAAGCGAGCAACATCCCCGAATAAACTTTTTGTGGTTCCACGTAGTTTTATAAGATTTAATTTGATTGTAAGAATTTCCAACAGAAAAAAACGTCTGCCAAGTTGGGTGGGCAGTATAACTTCCTCAAGCGAGCGAAGCGAGCAGCATCCCTTACAGAAGTTAAACCTACCCTTAGGGATTTATCGTTTGCGAGCGAAGCGAGCAACATCCCCTACATGTTTCATTTGTAATACATCGCATCTGCACAGCCACACCTTGCGAGCGAAGCGAGCAACATTTCCTACATGCCAGACTTTGCGAGAGAAGCGAGCAACATCCCCGAATAAACTTTTTGTGGTTCCACGTAGGTTTATAATAATCGATAATGAACTAAAATAAAAACAAAACAAAAAATATTATGAAAAAGTTCCAGTCATGCAGCATGATCGTATTAGCGAATTTTCGTAGATTATAGTGTAATATTATGTTACACTGTTTTGAAATTTGAGCACTGTAATGGACTTAGGCGCCCCGTGGTGCAATGGGGGCCTAAATCCACACTCATAGATAGAGAGGGGTGTGACAGTACCATAAGAGATACAACTCGTACTAATAGCATATAAGCTACGTTCGGAGAAGATAGGTTTTCCAGTTCTAGGATCGCCAAACGCGGACTTTCGAAAACACGGGAAGAAGCGCCCGACGGCTTCGCATTCCCTTGGATCTCGCGGGAACTGTCACAGCACTTTGAGTGCAAAGAAATGATCAACTGCCGATTTTTGGCAAATAAACTCGTTCTAAATCAAATTCTACCATTCAAAACAGATTTGGGATGTTTAGCAATTTTTCAGTTTTTAAATCGATTTTTCTGCAAATGTCAATGAAATTTAAGTAAATTGTTCACTATGATTTTGTGAATAAATTTTTTAATGTTGTAGTTCATCGTTGAAAACTTTTTTTGACTAAAATTCTGATAAAAATATAAATGACACATTGAATCGAGTTATGACATCATCTCATCGTCTTATGACATCGAGTTATGACATCGTCATATGATTCGAGTCTCATCGTCGAGTTATGACATCGTCTTACGCACAAATAATCTCTTTACTTCACCATTCGATAGGTAAATATTATGGCCTGCTGGCCAATGTCTCTTATCGGCAGGAGATAAACTATATACAGACAAATGAACGATGCTCTTTGTCGTAAACATGTACATAAGTAGTGTATTTTCGAAAACAAGTTAGGAACTGATTCACAATTACGTAAAGATGAACTGATTCACGATTACGTAAAGATGAACTGATTCACTATTACGTAAGGATAAACTGATTCACAATTACGTAAAGATGAACTGATTCACAATTACGTAAAGATGAACGTCTACGAAGACGTCAAGGGGTTTGATGAGGCGGGGCTTGCACCTGACGGGAACGGGTTGCGAGCAGGTACACATAGGTTGCGAGCCTGGCCTACGCACTTACGTCTTGAAGGGTGTACAGGTATACTTTGCGAGCGAAGCGAGAGCCATGTCAACAGAATAAATTCGGATTTTTTCCTACAAACATACAGCAATACCTTGCGAGCGAAGCGAGCAACATCCCCTAATAAACTTTTTGTGGTTCCACGTAGTTTTGTAAGATTTAATTTGTTTGTAAGAATTTCCAACAGAAAAAATCGTCTGCCAAGTTGGGTGGGCAGTATAACTTCCTCAAGCGAGCGAAGCGAGCAGCATCCCTTACAGAAGTTAAACCTACCCTTAGGGATTTATCGTTTGCGAGCGAAGCGAGCAACATCCCCTACATGTTTCATTTGTAATACATCGCATCTGCACAGCCACACCTTGCGAGCGAAGCGAGCAACATTTCCTACATGCCAGACTTTGCGAGCGAAGCGAGCAACATCCCCGAATAAACTTTTTGTGGTTCCACGTAGTTTTATAAGATTTAATTTGTTTGTAAGAATTTCCAACAGAAAAAAAACGTCTGCCAAGTTGGGTGGGCAGTATAACTTCCTCAAGCGAGCGAAGCGAGCAGCATCCCTTACAGAAGTTAAACCTACCCTTAGGGATCTATCGTTTGCGAGCGAAGCGAGCAACATCCCCTAATAAACTTTTCGTGGTTCCACGTAGTTTTATAAGATTTAATTTGTCTGTAAGAATTTCCAACAGAAAAAAACGTCTGCCAAGTTGGGTGGGCAGTATAACTTCCTCAAGCGAGCGTAGCGAGCAGCATCCCCTACAGAAGTTAAACCTACCCTTAGGGATCTACCGTTTGCGAGCAAAGCGAGTAAAATTCCCTACATGCCACATTTTGCGAGCGAAGCGAGCAATTTAATGGGGGGTCCGGGGGCAGTATAACTTCCTCAAGTGAGCGAAGCGAGCAGCATCCCCTACAGAAGTTAAACCTACCCTTAGAGATCTACCGTTCGCGAGCGAAGCGAGCAGCATCCCCTACAGAAGTTAAACCTACCCTTAGGGATCTACCGTTTGCGAGCAAAGCGAGTAAAATTCCCTACACGCCACATTTTGCGAGCGAAGCGAGCAATTTAATGGGGGGTCCGGGGGCAGTATAACTTCCTCAAGTGAGCGAAGCGAGCAGCATCCCCTACAGAAGTTAAACCTACCCTTAGAGATCTACCGTTCGCGAGCGAAGCGAGCAGCATCCCCTACAGAAGTTAAACCTACCCTTAGAGATCTACCGTTTGCGAGCGAACCGAGCAACATCCCCTAAATGCCATACTTTGCGAGCGAAGCGAGCAACATTTTCTACATGCCAGACTTTGCGAGCGAAGCGAGCAACATATCGTACATGCCAGACTTTGCGAGCGAAGCGAGCAATATTCCCTATATGCCACACTTTGCGAGCGAAGCGAGCAATTTAATGGGGGGGACGTGGAGGCGAGCGTAGCGAGCCGGAGCGGCTAGTAATTATAGAAGTATAGGTTGTGGCAACTCGAAATAGGACACGCCGAGGAGTTTGGACAGGCCTTATGACGTACGCAAGCCAACTAAAACTACGATCATACTCAATTGAAAAAATAATAAACCTTTGTGAAATAATTTGCAGCGTTTTTGTTAAGAAGTTAGTCTCAGTTCTCGCAAATTTATGACCTTACCCGAATAGCTGAAGACAAGTACTACTCTTGGAAATTAAATGAAGCAGGAAACAATGTACGAGCGAAGTGGAAGGTCATAAATGATGCGACGGGAAGAACGCAAAAAAGTACACCAATAAACTCTATCGAGGTTGAAGGAAAAATATTCGATATAGATAAAGAGGGTAAAAAAATGTCGGATGCTTTCAATGAACATTTCTCAACAATCGGCTCGAAATTAGCAGATAGAAGTGCAATATGTGATAACCCGACAATACCTACAAGTGAGACCCCGCAACCATTTTTGGTTGTCTCCGAAAAAACTGTTGACAAAATAATATGTAGTTTAAGAGGGGGTTCAAGCCCGGGATTTGATAATATTTCTGTTGAAACTATTAAAAAAAATCAAACATCACATAACTAAACCGTTAACTTATTTGACAAACCTCAGCCGTGCTTCCTGTACCTTTCCCCAAATATATAAAAGGGCTGTTATAACTCCGCTTTACAAAACCGGAGACCCCAAATTGATAAACAACTATAGACCTATTTCTTTAATGTCCAATATCGCTAAAATTATTGAAAAATCTGTAAAAACATTCCTAATACAATTTTTAGAAAATCAAAAAATAATAAATGAAAACCAGTTTGGTTTTCAACCAGGAAAAAGCACCCTGGATGCGATTTTATGCATGGTAGAGAACATTACTTTGGCACTCGATGAAGGGAAAAACGTACTAGTAGTATACAAAGACATGACCAAAGCTTTTGATAGCATACCACATTCCAGTTTGATTGAGACCTCGATCAATATGAATTTCAACCCGTATTTCATAAAGTGGACAGAGAGCTATTTATTGAATCGCGAACAAAGAGTCAAAATAGGGGACCATTTGAGTGATGCATGTACATTCCAATTTTCCGTCCCACAGGGAACTGTTCTGGCTCCTTTATATTATACTAGCTGCTCCGGCTCGCTACGCTCGCTTCCACGTCCAGCCGGGGGGCAAGCCCCCCGGACCCCCCATTAAGTTGCTCGCTTCGCTCGCAACGTGTGGCATGTAGGGAATATTGCTCGCTTCGCTCGCAAAGTCTGGCATGTAGGATATGTTGCTCGCTTCGCTCGCAAAGTCTGGCATGTAGAAAATGTTGCTCGCTTCGCTCGCAAAGTATGGCATTTAGGGGATGTTGCTCGGTTCGCTCGCAAACGGTAGATCTCTAAGGGTAGGTTTAACTTCTGTAGGGGATGCTGCTCGCTTCACTCGCAAACGGTAGATCTCTAAGGGTAGGCTTAACTTCTGTAGGGGATGCTGCTCGCTTCGCTCGCTTGAGGAAGTTATACTGCCCACCCAACTTGGCAGACGTTTTTTTCAGTTGGGAATTATTACAAACAAATTAAATCTTATAAAACTACGTGGAACCACGAAAAGTTTATTCGGGGATGTTGCTCGCTTCGCTCGCAAGGTATACCTGTATATGTGTAGGACAAAGTCCGTATTTATTATTTGAAATGGCTCTCGCTTCGCTCGCAAGGTAGGTACCTATGTAGGCATACCTGCTCGCCTCGCAATGTTGTGACATCGAACCCTTCACGTCAATTCTTGAGCCTTCTCTCGTCCACGGCAGAATCATTTTAATCCGATTTCGGATTCAGATTCGGCGGACCCAAAGCTGTATTTCGCCCGCGAAAACCGTTCCGAAAAACGTACCTTTATGGGGTATATTTTAATCGGAAAAAACCAAGTTTTTCGGCGGACTTTTCGAGAAAACGGGTCCGTACTCTCGCATTTTTTTGACGCATTTCCCGATACTTTTTTCGCGATTCGATCGCGCCGTCGTCTTCCTCGTTCAAAAACCTACGAAACCGGTATTTTTCCGGAATTGTCGACGGCCGTTTAGAGGGGTAGAGGATGCAGGGAAGTCCAAAAAGCGCACATTAATTCTTACTTCGACCCCCCTCCCGCCCTACGGCCCATGGTTCGGCTGGGATTAGAAAATTTTAAATTTGCTCGCTCCCCCTATCGGAAAATCCCAAGAAGATCCCCCCACTCGTAGACTCCCCCCACTCAGCCGTTTGGCCGTGCATAGACACGACAAACAAACAGACAGACGGAGTTTCATTCTTATAAATAGTATAGATAATATATAGTAATGGTATTTTCTCCTTAGATATTGACGGAAAAAATGTATGTTTTGCGGATGACTCGGCAACGGTAGTGACAGGGGATTCATGGGAAGAAATAAAGAGAAAGACGACATGCAACCTTCATAAAATAAACCAATGGCTGAAAATGAAAAAACTCAAATTAAACTATAACAAAACAAACTATATAACGTTCGCATGGAAATCCTCAATGATTCCTGATTTAGGCCCAATTGCATGTCATCAATCTGAGATGTGCGAAATAAACTGCAGCTGTCCGACCATAAAACAGGTACACGTAACAAAATACTTAGGGATACAAATAGATCAGTGCCTTGGGTAGGATGAACACATGAAAGATTTATCTTCAAAAATAAGAAGGTTGCTACCAATGTGTTGAGAAGTTTGTAACTTTATGACCCTGAAAATAAAGAAACAATTTTACCACGCAATGTGCCAGTCACTACTGATTTATGCCATGCCAGCCTGGGGTTCAGCTTTCAAAACTAAACTTCAGCCTTTGTTTACGATTCAAAAAGCCCTGATCAAGGTCCTATTAAAAAACATTAGGGAAACCAACGTATATTAAATGCTTGCATACGAGTCTGCAACACATTGGGACATTTTCATGTGTGTTTTCTTATTATTTTCTTATCATTAGGGAAAAAACAGGATGCTAGAGCCACTCAGCTGATCTGTAATCGGTCAGTTGTGTTCAGAAGTCCCTCAAGGGGCTACATACCAAATCTCAGAATCGTTGGATCATTAGGGTAAAAACTGGATTCTAGAGCCACTCAGCTGATCTGAGATCGGTCAGTTGCGTTCAGAAGTCCCTCAAGGGGCTACATACCAAATCTCAGAATCGTGGGATCATTAGGGAAAAACTGGATTCTAGAGCCACTCAGCTGATCTGGGATCGGTCAGTTGTGTTCAGAAGTCCCTCAAGGGGCTACATACCAAATCTCAGAATCGTGGGATCATTAGGGAAAAAACTGGATTCTAGAGCCACTCAGCTGATCTGGGATCGGTCAGTTGTGTTCAGAAGTCCCTCAAGGGCCCACATACCAAAACTCAGAATCGTGGGATCATTAGGGAAAAAACTGGATTCTAGAGCCACTCAGCTGATCTGTAATCGGTCAGTTGTGTTCAGAAGTCCCTCAAGGGGCTACATACCAAATCTCAGAATCGTTGGATCATTAGGGTAAAAACTGGATTCTAAGCCACTCAGCTGATCTGAGATCGGTCAGTTGCGTTCAGAAGTCCCTCAAGGGGCTACATACCAAATCTCAGAATCGTGGGATCATTAGGGAAAAAACTGGATTCTAGAGCCACTCAGCTGATCTGGGATCGGTCAGTTGTGTTCAGAAGTCCCTCAAGGGCCCACATACCAAATCTCAGAATCGTGGGATCATTAGGGAAAAAACTGGATTCTAGAGCCACTCAGCTGATCTGGGATCGGTCAGTTGTGTTCAGAAGTCCCTCAAGGGCCCACATACCAAATCTCAGAATCGTGGGATCATTAGGGAAAAAACTGGATTCTAGAGCCACTCAGCTGATCTGGGATCGGTCAGTTGTGTTCAGAAGTCCCTCAAGGGCCCACATACCAAATCTCAGAATCGTGGGATCATTAGGGAAAAAACTGGATTCTAGAGCCACTCAGCTGATCTGGGATCGGTCAGTTGTGTTCAGAAGTCCCTCAAGGGCCCACATACCAAATCTCAGAATCGTGGGATCATTAGGGAAAAAACTGGATTCTAGAGCCACTCAGCTGATCTGGGATCGGTCAGTTGTGTTCAGAAGTCCCTCAAGGGCCCACATACCAAATCTCAGAATCGTGGGATCATTAGGGAAAAAACTGGATTCTAGAGCCACTCAGCTGATCTGGGATCGGTCAGTTGTGTTCAGAAGTCCCTCAAGGGCCCACATACCAAATCTCAGAATCGTGGGATCATTAGGTAAAAACGTCATTTCTGATGGTCATAATCATCGTTGTGGCCACTTGGGACAATTTTCGTGAGCAATTTTCGTGAGCAATTATTTTCCGTGACGTTTTTTTAGTTTATGTGCCAAAGCAAAGACATGAAAATGTCAAAAACCCATTAGGTTTGGGACAAGGGATTTATTTAAAGAATTTCAAGTTCTAGACTTATTTAGACTAATAGATAAATCTACTATAATTTACATTTACAAACGATTTCAAAAAGGGGGATTTGAAATAGTAAGTAATATTGGCACAAGAAGTTCAAGCAAGATTACCCTAATTATACCAAGATTTAATACTTCCGCTGCACAAAGTTCTCATCTAGGTATATAGAGGGATCATCCTTTTCATCAACCTACCTTGCGAAATTATTTCAACTAGTGTATCGCTTAGTAAATTCAAAGAAGATCTGAAGAAGCACTATATGTCTTAACTGTTTCATTTTGTCTAATCATTTATGTTATTTCAATTATTATTTACTCCTTAAATTCTGAATTTTCTATTATTTATGTAAACTAATGGAGAATAGAGTACAATAGAAGTATATACATACATACTTTATCTTTAGAACTTGATGTTAAAAATCCTGTATTGTAATTAATTATTTAAATAGTCACTAACAGGAGAGCTGAATAATGAAAAGACGCTCCGATTCCCTGCACAAGATTCTTCTTATTGGGAATTGTAGCATTTTTCTACAAATCTGTAATAAATTTTTTGTAAATTTTTTTCTGAATAAAATGCATATTATATTAAAAAAAGCCACAGTTCCTTTGAGCCTGACGGCTAAACTTAAAAAACATGAATATGCTTTAGCCGTACACGACTCACTCCTCGTCGATTCTCTGAACCCGACCCCCCATCGGCCTCTGAACTCTGTTTATCATTCTGCCATCAATCCTAAAACATGGAATCATGTTTTAGCTCCTCGCTCTCACTTTATTATAGAAATGATCACGACCATTGAGCTCTTGTGAGATGATGATCTCCTAATAGAAACTCGCGGGTAAACATTCACTTTATTATAGAAATGATCACGACGATTGAGCTCTTGTGAGATTATGATCTCCTAATAGAAACTCGCGAGTAAACATTCACTTTATTATAGAAAGAGGCTAAAGAGGCTACATACGAAATTACAGCTTCCTATAGTGTAAAGTATAGAAATTACCTATTAAAATAATTTAACCACCGCTTCACAAATCTAACCGTTCTCGCAATATTCGGATCAACTGCTATGAATCACATAATCGAAACACCAGCTCAATGAAATCATCAGAAATTAACAAGCGGTTGCAATCATGTTCACAATATCAATAATTGAGAATGATCACCTGTGTGTAAACAATTATTCATATATAACCATGCTCATAACTCAGCTTGTTGGCCACGCACTTCGCAGTAGTTAACATAATATGGTTGGATAAATCGAGAGCTTTCGAACGAATGGTCAACGAATTTTGTGGGATGAAAAACGACGAAGTATCATATCCCTAGCAACGACTCGGTTGTAAGCGGAAATCATCACAATTATTGGCGCTACTTTCGTTGCACTCTCGTGGGACATTTTTCGGTAGTTAGGTCACGGCTAAAGCATATTCATGCTAAAAATAATATAAACATAAATGGGAAAAGCCCCGGTCCCAAGTTGCAGGCTCGGTACGAGTTAAACTCCAGAAGACCATCATCTGGGCATCTCCATAAGACTGCGGGGGTCTAAACGAAAAATTGAAAACCATGGACACTTTCAACAAGAGGAGGGGCCTGAGATGAACCTAGAGGATGGCGCTCCACTCCCGATACCAGAGGAGTATTACCGAAATTAAATTTAAAAAATCTTAAGGAGAGAAAGGTTAATTTCTGAGTGAACCACGAGATTCCCAGAATATCTCATTATTTCCAAGGACTTAGATATCAACCGGAATCGGGCCGACGTTGTTCCCCAATCAGTCTCCATTCAAGATGTTGAGCTCGCCGAATCTGAATTCAGGTCATCGCTAGGAAGGTTAGTGCCCTCCATCCATCACCGCGGCAAGCACCTTGAATGGGAAGCCAGTTCATTCATAAGCCCTTCGACTCAACTACGGGGAAAACTTCGTGAAGATGGTATTATGTAGAATCTGATCA
This sequence comes from Adelphocoris suturalis, assembly GCA_030762985.1. Lineage (NCBI taxonomy): Eukaryota > Metazoa > Arthropoda > Insecta > Hemiptera > Miridae > Adelphocoris > Adelphocoris suturalis. The sequence continues at coordinate 4,015,836 of CM061046.1, forward strand.
ATGAAAGACAAGATCTGTTATATGGAAGACAAGATCTATTATATGAAAGACATAGGTCTCGTGCGTATCGATCCTAGCGCTGGCAATGGCGGCTGGCGTAAGCTACCGGAGGACTTGGGTACAAGGGCACCTGGGGGCAAAGGGCGGTAAAATTCCATAAAATAAAAGTACAGTCATGCAGCAAGACCCCATGAGCAAATTTTTGAAGAAATCTTCGACATTTCAGTCGCTATTGATCGTGTAGAGAAATTTTAGTTTATGATTTTGATAGACAAACATGGAATCAAATTATTAAAAATAATTAGGAGGTACTCATACTTTATTATTATTAAACTAATCTTGTAGATTTAAAGACAAATGTAGGTAAATATTCATAGATTTCGATGTCCAATGTGGTCAATATTGAAGGCAGTTGAAATCTTAACAGTATCCTATCATAACATCATCAAATCTTGACATAAAATAAAATAACATACCGAAGTCATATGAAAGAAACGTATTTCCACAGCCAATCGATGATGAGGCTTTATATTACGAGTGATATAAAGTCAGTTGCATTCGAATCTAGTATCCTACAGCAAGAAATTGACAGACAAACTGTAGTATCTGTGCATCTATTGACAGCCTAAAATATGGGGAAGTGTCACTTGGCTTTTCCGTAGTAACAAGAAAGAAATTGAAAATATTTAGTACTAGCATTAAATCCTAATTATTGTTGATTTATCGACGATTCGATTAGGTAAATTCTTGAATTTTAACTGCTTCATGTTATTTCTTCACTCTGCTATTTGATAATTATATCCAATATCGAACATATTGGTTATAATACGTTTTATTTACATATTACGTAATACGTTATACGTTTTAAATATTGGATATACCTACGTTTTAAACAGCATCGTTCTAGGATTGTTTATACAGGGATACTTCCATAAGAGTAGTTCAATCTGAATTTGGACAATGTTTCATGCAAATATTACCGATTTTTACAACTAGCGAACGGCATTATTTGGATTTTTGACTGATTTTTCAACTTTGAAATTTTTGAAAACTTGATACACACTCTTATAGGAAATTTTACGCTGATTCCGAATATACCACATGTTAGTATGCTGAAAAAATTATTTCGCACAACAAATCGCAAAAAACAGGCTATTTTGAAATTTTTGACTACATTTTTGAAAATTTCAACCCGAAGATGTAATCCGATCATGCTGGCCAACGAACTTGAACTTTCGTTTTGTGTCCTTAACATTTTAAAATTTGTTTGAAGTTTCTAGCACAATTCTACGGACAGTTATCGTCTGGAATGACACATACATACATACATAAAAAGTTCCATTCATGCAGCATGATCGTATGAGCGAATTTTCGTAAATTATCGTATTGTATAATGTTGAATTGTTTTGAAATTTGAGCTTTTTGAGAGCGAGGAAATCGTTCCCCATTAATTTGATGGCAAAAAACGTATTCTAAATAATAACCTGCTACTCAAATAGGGGTTCTGAATGTTTAGCTTTTTTTGCAGATTTTATTGATTTTTTAGCAAATTTTAATGAATTTTAAGTACATTTTTCAGCATAATTGTGTACATACATTTTTGGATGTTCTATTTTATAGTTAATAAACTTTATTTGAGCAATATTCTACCAAAAATATATAAATTGAACGATTTTTAGCCGTTTTTAGCCATTTTTAGAGATTTTTTTAGTACATTTTTTGAAATTTGACCAATTTAATGTGCTCAAAAAGTGTTGTCCAACGAACTCATCCTTTCTTTTGAAATGCTTGATTTTTTGGCGAAAGAACGAAGTTTTTATCTCAATTCTATCGAGAGTTATCGTCTGGAATGACACATACATATATATATATATATATATACATATAAAAAAGCGTTAAAATCCAGGAATCATTTCAGAATGCCTCAAAACAGATTTCGATGAAGAAAATTTTTGAAAATTTTTATTTTAAAATTTTTGGAGCCATTGCAATAGCTTCATTTTTTAAGAAAATTCGCTAAAAATGCGTTAAACTTCAGAATATGATTCAGAATAGCCTGAAACGGATTTCTGCATAAAATTTTTTCAAAAATTCACATTCTACAAATTTTGAGGCGAGAGCAATAGCTTAATTTTCTTCAAAAATTCGCTAAAACTGCACAGCGAGAATGATGAGGATCAAAACGATCGCCCAATTCGGCTCAACAGAACCCTAACATATTAATTTGTACTTAAATTCAAGCACTGGATCTCCTGACCAACAGAAATATCTTAGTTTTCCAAAATTTCAAACCTTATTCGTATAAATTGCGAAAGTGTGTAAAAAAAAACGTGGCTTTTTCGTTTGAAGAGAGGGATTTTCGCAACCTTCTTCCAAATTCTCAGATGGATGCTAACAAAACCAGCATTTCCCATCTTCCCACATAGTTTCCAAACACCAGTCAACGAAGCGATTTTTCTTTTGATAAATTTCGTTCACTCATTGGAATAGATAGTACATATCCAAGATAGTTCACTATCTATTCCAATGAGTGAGCGAAATTTATCAAAAGAAAAATTGCTTATCAAAAGCATAGCGGCTAGTAACGGATGTGAAGGAGATCTCGTTGATACCATATGGGATAATGTTCTTAGGAAAAAGAGTAGGAAAAAGTTTCCAAACTGGCTCGGGAAGATGTAACTTTAGAAGAAAAACAATGGATAAGTTTACCTTATTATGGGAAAATTTTTGAAAAAAATTGGCAAAATTCTATCATCGAGAGGTTACAAAGTAGGTTTTAAAACTAAAAAAAGTCCAGTCATGCAGCATGACCCCATGAGCGAATTTTTGAAGAATATTACCGATTTTTACAACCAGCGAACGGCATCATTTCGATTTTTGACTGATTTTTCAACTTTGAAATTTTTGAAAACTTGATACATATTCTTATAGGAAATTTTACGCTGATTCCGAATATACCACATGTTAGTATGCTGAAAAAATCATTTCGCACGACAAATCGCAAAAAACAGGCTATTTTGAATATTTTGACTACATTTTTGAAAATTTCAACCCGAAGATGTAATCCGATCAAGCTGGCCAACAAACTTGAACTTTCGTTTTGTGCCCTTAACATTTTAAAATTTGTTTGAAGTTTCTAGCACAATTCTACGGACAGTTATCGTCTGGAATGACACATACATACATATATACATACATACATACATATATACATACATATATACATACATACATACATACATACATACATACATACATATATACATACATAAAAAAATGCGTTAAACTTCAGAATATGATTCAGAATAGCCTGAAACGGATTTCTGCATAATTTTTTTTCAAAAATTCACATTCTACAAATTTTGAGGCGAGAGCAATAGCTTAATTTTCTTCAAAAATTCGCTAAAATAGTCTTAAAGCAATATTAGGATCCGTTAAGGACAACATTAATGTTCAGGATAAAAGTGGGGTTTATAAATTAAAATGTTCTTGTGGCTACGAATATTGCAGTCAGACTGGTAGGAAATTTGGGAAAGAATAGACGAGCATCAGGAGGATTTCAGGGAAAATAAGGGTAAGTCTACATTTGCGAAACATCTTAAGGAATCCAATCATAGTTACAATTTTGATTTGACAAATAGACAGCTTGTAGAATTTCTTCATTTTTGCCCAAAGGGAGGTATGTTGAATGTACTTGAAAAATTCGAAATTATCAAAAGGGACAGGTCTGGTAAATGTTTAAATTAGGATATCCCTCAATATATTTCACCACAGATAGGTCCATTAATAAAGCTTGGAATCATCCCTTCACACTGTTGAAACCATAATTATTGAGTAACTCTTCCCCTACTTTCACTTTATCTGATTAGCTATAATCCCCCTTCACTTTGCTTCACTTAATTGGTTTTACCTCCAGCCCCCTTTCCTTTTTCTCGACCAGTGGGATTCAATCACCCTTCACCAGTGACTATACAGGGTGATTCCCTCGCAGATGCAAAAAAAAATTTGGGTAAAACTACATCAAAAATGGAGTAAAATGCCGCCAACTGCATATTTTTATCTCAATCCGTTCTCGAGATATGATTTTTTAAAGGTTTTTTTTCAGGAAAACCGTGTTTTTTTCCTTTTAAACTCAACTTTCTCCACTTTACTTCATTCAATTTTAACTTTTGACCACATTTTCGGAATCAGCATTAAATTTACTATAAGAATAGTGTACTTGGGTTCTTAAAAAGAACCATCCAAAGGCCCTCACATCAGCTCAAACATTGACGATTTTGAAAAAAGAATATTTCTGAAAATCTTTAAAACTTTACTACTCTTCCAAAACGAATCCTGGAAACTGGCAAATCTCATGAAAACTGCTTCGTCTAATACTCTTTCCAACGGTATAATCAAGTTTACTTTTATTTTGTGATTTAGTGGAGAAAAGTACGTTTTAATGTTAAAAAATGTGGGTTTTTCAATGAAATTGTTGGTTTTCTCGAAAGATGACCCTCCATGAACCTACGAGTATGGGGTCGGTTTCTATGCATTTTTTCACGCTGTATCGAATGGTAACATTTGTAGATCTCTCCAACTCCGTTATATTCAAGTTTTACACTTAAAATCGCAAATGTTTAGTTTGTTTGTTACGATTAAATGTATGTGTGTTATGGGGTAAAACTAGTTAATTAAAGTGTAAAACTCGATTATAACGTAGTTGAGAGATATGCAAGAGTTTCCATTCGATCCAGCGAGAAAAAATACATAGAAACCGACCCCATACTCGTTGGTTCATGGAGGGTCATCTTTCGAGAAAACCAACAATTTCATTGAAAAACCCACATTTTTTAACATTAAAACATTATTTTCTCCCCTAAATAACAAAATAAAAGTAAAATTGATAATACCGTTGGAAAGCATATTAGATTAAGCAGTTTTCATGAGATTTGCCAGTTTCCAGGATTCTTTTTAAAAGAGTAGTAAAGTTTTAAAGATTTTCAGAAATATTATTTTTTCAAAATCGTCAATGTTTGAGCTGATGTGAGGGTCTTTGGATGGTACTTTTTCAGAACCCAAGTACACTATTCTTATAGGACATTTAATGCTGATACCGAAAATGAGGTTGAAAGTTAAAATTAAATGAGGCAAAGTGGAGAAATCCAAGTTTAAAATGAAAAAAAACACGGTATTCCTGAAAAAACCGTTAAAAAATCATATCTCGAGTACGGATTGAGATAAAAATATGCGGTTGGCGGCATTTTACTCCATTTTTGATGTAGTTTGACCCCAATTTTTTTTTTTTTTTTTTTTTTTTTTTTTTTTTTTTTTTTTTTTTTTGCATCTGCGAGGGAATCACCCTGTATAAGCTGTGTCCTTTCTAATGTGTCTTCAGTTATTGTTTGTTACTGATGATGGCCTGACCGTCGAAATCGATTTAACATTGTAACTCTTTATTTTTCGTGGAAATAGACAACGTTTTTCACTAACTTCCGTTTTGAAGCAGAACTTGGTGAAACCGACCATTAATCCGTATCTTCTTTGATCTCGACAACTCATCGCTATAACTCCCTCTGTCACTTTCCGGGCTGAGGGCATATTCATATTTCGCCTCAATTAAAACCCAGAGGTCCGCCATAGACGTCGCTCTTTGGTATGCCCTCACATCAAGGCTGTGTATTGTGGAAAACTCATATTCCGAGCTTAATGCCCTTCTTGGTTCCGGAAGCCTAATAATCTCATATCTTCCCCGTCGTAAAGTTCACGACTCAACATCCGAATTCCCCTTCGCTTCCTCGTTTCTCGAGAACAATAATGAAATTTTGCCGGAAGGGCGCAAAATTCAAATTAATAATGATGATATTGATGTCACGTTAATATGGATTACGTAAGAAACCTAAATACGTATTATACCGAAAATGTCAATTTTTACCGATAACACGGAAAAAACGCAGCAAATTATTTCACATAGGTTTATTATTTTTTCAATTGAGTTTGATCGTAGTTTCAGTTGGCTTGCATACGTCATAAGGCCCGTCCAGACTCCTCGGCGTGTCCTATTTCGAGTTGCCACAACCTACACTTCTATAATTATATACGCATGTTTATATTTCTCGATTTGAGCTCCTCCTATCTATTCAAATAGTTATTGCCTTAATAATATCATTATCTAAGTACGTACCTACGTCTAAGTACGTAATTTCATGTCTAATTTGACATGTTCCAGATTCAGATAGTTTAATTTCAATGCGGCGTAGGTACTAAAAATATGTAATATTCATCTGCCTATTCATACTTTGCTGCGGGCGATAGTTTGTATTCGTGTTTTTTTTTTTTGTTTTTTTTTTTTTTTTTTTTTTTTTTTCTTCTAATATGGAATCAAGAATAGTTCTACAAAAGTTTGATAAGATGAAGCTGGCGAGAAGTTAGGACCAACTAGACCCTAAGTGGAGTCTATGTGCGAGAGAACGGATTTTTAAAGTCAATTCTAAGGCCTTTTATGGCCCGGACGGCGGACGGCGGACTGACGGACGGACATTGCAAATTTGGATTCTACGCACTTTGAAACGTAAAATGACAACGTTTGAGAGAGAGAGAGAGGGGGGGGGGGGGTATAAAAATTTTTTGCTATACGATCACATAGGCTTATTATTGAAAATAATAAACCAACAACTATTCATCCAGAGGGTTCAGACTCTAACCTGCCCATGTAATGAAATTTTAATTTAAAAACGATTTGCTTCGAACTATCTGAGAAGATTTGGGATGTAGAAGAACGAAGGATTTTAGATGGGCTGGATCAATTATTTTTTTAACATACTATTGTATGATATAATATACTAAATATACTAGTGTGTTCAAGGTAGGTAGGTTAAATGTTATATGGAGTGAAAGTAATAAAATATATCCGTTCCGATACGCCCCGGACGCCTTTCTGCTACTCCCCAGATTTCCCCTCACCACCCACCGTGAAACCCTGCCAGGCGTGCGCGCGTGCGTAAGTCTAACACTCAAAGGATGTGATAGCCAAGGTAAGCTTTGTTTTCAACAGTTTTTCATATTTTTATGATGATCTGTCTTGTACTAGCAGTCTATTTACACATATTAGGACCGCTGATTTCATTTTTAGCGTTAATTTTACTCTCAGAACTTGTTTTAATGTGTTTTCATAAGATGTTCATGACTGGTCCTTTTTTCCGGCTGTTTGACTTGTTATGTACACAGTGTCCATTACTGGTCCAGACACGTTTTTTCAAACTTAACCCTAGTCTTGCTGTAGAAATCGAGTAAAGTCGATTGGTTCAAGTTTCAGATTGATTCGAGTATCTGGGCCAGTAATGGACAGGGGATGTTCATAACTGGTCAAAAGAAGTGTCCATAACTGGACTTTTACCAAAATTATGTATTAGGTACTTACCTACCTAGGTCCTAGTGGTTTTCTCTCTGGTTTAATATTATTTTCCCTATGGGAAAGTTACTATACGGTCTTCACTTAATGAAGAATATTTAAATTTCGTTCTAATGCACATGTAGATGCAAAGTGCACTGCGGGATGTACAGCATGGAAATATCCCTGTGGCAACTGCTGCAAAAAACAATGGAGTGCCTCGCATTACTCTGTGCAATAAATTGACTGGAATAAGTCCCATTGACAGAAGAATGGGCCCACCCTCTTTTCTTACAGCAGAAGAAGAAAGTAAGTTGGTTGAGTGGATTTCAGTTGTAGGTAAAGCAGGCTACCCAGTAAACAAACAGGCACTGTTGGTTAGTGTTCAGCGTTTGATGAAATCACTCAAAAGACCCAACTCTTTTACAGATGACTGCCCAGGAAAATCATGGTTTGAAGGGTCCTTAGACGTAATCCTTCTGTAACCACCAGACTTAGTGAAAATCTCACAATGGCTCGAGCAGCAGTTACATCCCAAAGCCTCCACAAATGGTACAGCAAATTTATGGTTATCTGAAAGTCTACAACTATGAAGGCATCCTTGCTGATCCTACTCGCATTTATAACTGTGATGAGACAGCATTTTTTTTAAATCCTGCTGGTAATAAAGTTCTGGCCCTAAAAGGAGAGAAAACTGTATACCAGGTAGTCAACAATAATGACAAAGAGAACATCACTGACATGTTATCTGGAAATGCTGCTGGGCAACTATGTTATCCATTAACCATCTTCAAGTATGAAAGGTTTCCTGAGACTATACTCAAAGCATCCCTGACACTTGGGGGATTGGTAAGTCAAAGTCAGGTTGGATGACCAGTGAATGTTTTCATGAATTTATGGCCAACACCTTTGACCCATGGCTGGAAGACAACCATACCAAAAAGCCTGTAATACTTTTCATTGATGGACATTCGTCACACCTGACACTAGAAACAAGCGAATTCTGTGCTACTCATGAAATCATATTAGTGGCATTGCACCCTAATCCAACACACTTAATCCAACCTATGGATGTATCTGTGTTTGGCCCGCTGAAAGAGAAATGGAAGGTTAGTGTGCACAAATGGCGAAAGACGAGTTGTGATGGTTATGTTGTGCAGAAAAAACACTTTGCACCGATTCTGGAATCGGCTCTGAAAGGAATAACTCCCGAAACAGTAAAAAATGGATTTCGAAAAAGTGGTCTGCATCCTTGGAACCCAGAACAGGTCTGTGCTGTGGAGAGCGAACCTGAGAGACCATTTCCAACGCATGCACCCCTAGAGCTCCAAGAACATGAAAAAGCACTAAGAATAATGGAGAGATACATTCCCTGTGATGCGTTGGAAACTTTCAATAACACCGATGTTGCAGATGAAAATCAAAGCCTCTACAACGTCTGGAACAAGATAAAATCAGCTATCTGCCTTCAAGAACATAAAACCAGTAACTCCTCTGTCAGAGATGGCGAACTTTCCCATGTGGAATCAGTGACTATTGAAGAACTTCCCGAACAAGACATTGCTGGATATGAAATTATGGAAACTATGACCCCTGAAGAATTTCCTGAACCAGACATCGTTGAATCAAGATTCAATTCCTCAACTATCCTCATACATCGTGAATCTGCAGCTGCTAGCCAGCCATCAGATTCACTGGAAAACTCATTATCTCAAACTCTTGAGCCTCTTTGTACAGTTGATAAGCGTACTGTAATACCTCCCAGGGCATAGCCACCAGAAACAAGCTCTCTTATGATTCCTGATTCGTCAGAAACTTCAACCATTGTGACTGCTAAGAATTATTTCCCTAGTCCATTCAAGAAAGCTCTGTTTTGGCCAGTTGAAGATCTGAATAACAACAGTGGTAAACGTAAACGAGTACCAGGTCCTTCAGTTGTAAGCAGTAAACAATGTCGAGATTTAAATGCAGCAAAAAAAAAAAAAACTTGCAGAAGAAGAAGCTAAACAGAAAAGACGTGAAGAACGGATTAAAAAAAAACAGAAAGAGGAGAAAATGAAATTAAAGAAATAAGAATCCCAGAGGTAGAAGAGAGATAAAATGAAAGAAAAAACGAAGAAGGAAACCATTCAAGTACCTCAGCAAAAGAGGGCAATGAGGAAGACCACAGCCAAAAAGAAAAGGAAAACATCAAGACTGGATGAATCCTCAAGCAGTGATGAAGAATGGCATGGATCCCGTAACTCGTCTTCAGAGAGCAGGGAAATTGATTCTATCAACTTTCATCTTGAACAGACGTGTAACGTCAGCTAAGAGACACACCTCTGCTCCAGCTCCAGACACCTTCAGACCCAGTGAAGGATGTCTGGATGGTGAGGAACGTGCAATATACCTCGACATTCTTGGTTGTGATAAATCTGTGATACAACCGGAAGAACACTGTGTGGAAAGCAGTATAAATAAACTTTCGCCTATAAAGACTGTCAAAGTAATTGTTACTAAATCTAATCATTTATCTCCAACCAAAGATAGCATTGCAGAAAGAGGTAAAAAAGAAATTCGGCCAGAAGTGAATGAAGACTGTGATACCGTAGAAGAAATGTTGCAAACACTGCCATTCAAAGAGGATGATTATATTATATTTAGCCGAAAATGAACTACACAAAAGGCTATGAAAATGGCTTGCCACGTAAAAAAGATTATTGACTGTGATACAATACTAGTGCTGCCATTGAATCCATGCAGCAGAATGCGGACACTTTTTGTCAAAAATGCAACGCACATGACAATCATGAAACAATCCTTCTGTGACCTGCTCCCAAAACTTACTATTTGTAGGGATGACATGTTGCAATTTCCCATATCACTAAATGTTGACTGGTGAGCGCCAAAAGCAAACATGCTTTCTTCGGGAAACACCAGAATAAGTGGACCTACTTACCTTCCTTCCAAATTAATGGATCCACTCAAACAAGAGTTGGACAAAATGGAACGTGACGGTGTTATACAAAAAATTACTGAACCTAATGAATTTGTAAGTTCATTAGTTATAACGAAACGACGTGATAATAAGTGGAGAATTTGTCTTGACCCCCAGCATTTAAAGCCAGCACAGAGCAATGGAATGGTGCCAGTGATTGTAGTTCCGAGCGCTCTGTGACAAAGAAGCAGTTCCAAATAACTTACAGTAGAACCAAAGTCCCACGCAAATCCGAATTTCATTTTGTGACAGTGGTTCTCATTTAATATAAATATTCTTAGGAATTTATGATAATTAGTTCTACGATTTGTCCCCATTAACATGGAGGATCTACCACTACCTACCTATCCTACTCTAACTTTTGATTCCGCTACGCTTTGATTCAGTACCGATTTAAACAATGTTGTTATTCGAAAATGTTCGCTGGAGTGGTGCTTTTGATACATTACGCAACCGTCGTTCATCAATAATTTGTAGAATTCACCTTTTAAAAGTTATTCTTATCATTATTATTATTCATTTATTATTTTTATTTTTTTAATCAATTTGTTCTTAATGCAGTATTAAACACTTTGTACTTTAAAAGCAAAATATGATATTGAAGTGAGCACCCCAAAGTAAACTAAATAATGGTAAATTCTTATTTGAATGGGGGCGCCGTTACCTTGAACACCAAGGTACCTTACATATAAGTATATATGGTATGGTATATATAACTTGGTTCAATTAAGGGCTCTTCAAAAGCATGCACCTGCATGTTCACACAATTTTCATAAAAACAAGAACGTACAACACAAAACTAATGTTTTTATTTTATTTCTTCTTGAGTGAAGTTGGCAAACTGAGAAATTTATATTTGTTTGACTGAAGGATTAACTCGCTTGTATATACTGGTACTGCCTATGTTAACTGCTTGAATGTTTTTTGAAATGATTTATGAAGTTCATTTTGCGTTTTATTTCATTGTTGTTTCCACTACTTATAAGGTAAAGAGAATAAGCTGAATTAATAATGAATTTTATATTAATTTGTAATTTATAAAATATTTGAAATATCTACTAATGCTGTAATACTGAATAGATTATCATTAATTGTGAGTAAATTATGTAACTGGATACCACGATCAATTTCTAAATTTTGCTCTTATAGTTGATTCAACTGAGAAGGGAAAACACTACGTTAATGATGTTTACACTACAACTGTATATATACAGCTTCGCCCCCCTGGACCCCCCCCTAATCTATACTCAGCGCTTCGCGCCTCGCCGGATCTTTTCTCTTTTCTACTGCGTAGAAAACAAGGATAATTTGCTATGCAATTCTTAGCCTGAAAAAATTTGTATATAAAAAAATGTTCAAGCCTGGCTGGGATTCGAACCCACAATGCGAAAAAAATTTATATAAAAAAATTTGGATATAAAAAAATTTTGAAACCTGGCTGGGATTCAAACCCACGAACTCGCGCTTCCCGTCACGGACGATAGCAACGGTTGTACGTGAAAATCATCTTAAAATAAGTTTGGGACTTTACATAAAAAATTATTGGGGGTTGGCCTAAGAATTGCATAGCAATTTATTTATATATATATATATATATATATATATACACATTTATTTATTTAATGTATTTGAACATGTATGTTCCTTACATTCGAATATGCTTTACAAAAAATACATAACTGAAACAGTTACACACACACACACACACACACACACACACACACACACACATATATATATATATATATATATATATATATATGTGTGTGTGTGTGTGTGTGTGTGTGTGTGTGTGTGTGTGTGTGTGTGTGTGTGTGTGTGTGTGTGTGTGTGAGTGTGTGTGTGTGTGTGTGTGTGTGTGTGTGTGTGTGTGTGTGTGTGTGTGTGTGTGTGTGTGTGTGTTTGTGTCATTCCAGACGACAAATCTTCTTAGAATTATAAAAATCCCATTCTTCAAAAAAAGCTTCCCAAATGAAAGGATGAGTTCACTATTTGAGCACAATAAACTTGTCAAATTTCCAAAAATGTGCTCGTAATGAGTGAGGATGGAATGAAGAACTCAAGTAGATAAATCGAACTGAATGTTTATTTGATAACTGACTCGCCTTTTATAGGCGAGTGATAATTTAGAATTAGAGGAATAAGTTTATGACAGCTGTAAATGATGATGGATGTTACAAATAGATAGCCCCTGGATCGTAACATATATATTGAAACAATATATATATTCAGCTTTGGCGGGCAGGCGGGGGTCTGCGTGTTGTTCTTGGTAGCTTATCTGCACAGAAAAACCATAATGTAACACCATAAGATATGTTTTTGTAGGCCCTGAAAAGGGCCTTTGAAAGTAGGCCTTAAGGCCGTATCACACTTGCATTTTTTTCGCGTTTTTTCTGCGTTTTTAACGCAAAAACGTGAAGAAGAAGAAGTGCGTTTTTCCAAGGTCAGCTTTTTCGACCACTGCGCATCCTGGCAGAGCGTTTTTTAAGCTCACTTGGGAAAATTAGAACACGTTCTAATTTTTACCTTGACGCAAGAAAAATGCTAAACATAACCCTTGGGGAGGTTACAATTCAATGGAAAACCCCTAGGAGCCCTAACCTGACAGATTTAATAAAAACGCATTCCGCCAGAATGCGCTGTTTTTGCAGTTATTCCTCTTCAACATTCACTACTGAACTTGAAAAAACGCAGTTTGCCTTCTTCACGTTTCAGCGTTTAAAACGCAGAAAAAAATGCGAAAATAATGCAAGTGTGATACGGCCTTTAATATAGAGTTTGGGGGCATCTTCAACGACCTCAATGACGGGCCCAGTACCTCGAAGTGTACCTGTCCCGTATGTTATCCCATAAGTCGTTGTGGGTTGGTCAAAAAAAAAATTGCGCGGTGAACAAAACATTAAATGTTGGATTATTATATTCAACGTCAAATAAATACATTCTACTTACAGCCAAAAAATAGTTTCTACAGTAATTACAAACCTTACCCCAGAGAACGGTGCGTTTTAAAATGGTTCGAACTAAATCACTCGTTACGAAGTTGTGAAAACCCATTTCAAAAACGGAATTTAGTGGAAAAAAGTTGTCTATTTTCCTCGAAAAATAAAGAGTTAAAGAGTTCAATCGATTTCGATGGTTAGGTCATCATCAGTAATAAACAAAAACTGAAGACTAATAACAGATATAATAAAATAAGCTATAATAACACAGTGGTGGTTTGGTTCAACTCTTCTCAGGCCGTAATTCGCTGGATGTGGACGTGTGGCCCTCATTTTTGTTGTTTGCTTGAATTGCTTGTCTTCAATAAATGAAAACTCCTTAATGTTTTACCAAGGAGGAAGTGAATCTTCTCTTCTTCCTTAAGATTACCTATAAATTCCCGTTGTTACCCCAAGTTTCTTTGTGTGAGTGGTTTTTTGTTTCGTAGTAAATACTACTACATATATCATGGAATAAAGGGACAAGCCTGTATGTATTTTTAGGTGACTTTTCAGATTACTAAGCTGACTGGCTCTAAAGTCACAGCTATCACAGGCATAGGGCTTCTCACTTGTGAATGAAACGTAAAATTTCTCACAATATTCAGCAAACACAAGAGGTGGTTACTGGACTAATCTACCATAGACATCAGATAATGTTACTGTAATTAAATCAGGGAATAACAAAAAATAACCTGTATGTGGTTGTAGGTGAAGTTTCAGATGACCAGGCTCACTAGCTCTATAGTCAAAGCTCTCTCAGGCATAAAAGGGCGTCTCACCTGTAAAAGAAACGTAAAATTTCCAAAAAAAATTCAGAGACAAAAGAAGTAGTTTATGGAATATGAGCTACTGTAGACATCAAACAATGAAGTAGTGTTACTGTAATTAAATCAGGGAATAACAAAAACAAACCTTTATGTGTTTTAAGGTGACGTTTCAGATTACCAAGCTGACTAGCTCTATAGTCACAGCTATGACAGGCATAGGGCTTCTCACCTGTCAAAGAAATGTAAAATTTTCAAGAATATTCAGGAGACAAAAGGAGTAGTTTCTGGAGTAAGAGCTACCTTGGACATCAGATAATGAAGTAGTGTTACTGTAATTAAATCAGGAACTAACAAAAACGAACCTGTGTGTGTTTTTAGGTGATTTTTCAGATTAGCAAGTTGACTAGCTCTATAGTCACAGATATCACAGGCATAAGGCTTCTCACCTGACAAAGAAAAGTAAAATTTCCAAGAATGTTCAGAGAACAAAAGAAGTAGTTTCTGGAATATATTCCACCATAGACACCGGATAATAAAGTAGGGTTAATGTTATTGAATTAGAGAATAACAAAAACAAACCTGTATGTATTTTTTGGTGACGTTTCAGACACTCAAGCACACTAGCTCTATAGTCACAGCTATCACAGGCATACGGCTTCTCACCTGTCAATTAAACAATGATTTGTCATTACACTCGACAAACACAAGATGTAGATTCTGGAATCTGATCTACCATATAGACATCAGATAACGAAGTAATGTTCGTGTTATTGTATCTGGGAATATAAAAAACAAACCAGTATGTGTTCTTCTTGAGTGAATTTTTAGATCACAAAGCTGACTAGCTCTATAGTCACAGCTATCACAAGCATAGGGCTTCTCACCTGTCAATGAACATCGAAATATCAATATATTCAGTGAACCAAAGAAGTAGTTTCTAGAATATGAGCTACCGTAGACATCAGATAATGAAGTAGTGTTACTGTTATTGAATCAAGAAATAACAAAAACAAACCAGTATGTGTTGTTAGGTGAAGTTTCAGACTACCAAGGTGACTAGCTCTATAGTCACAGCTATCACAGGCATAGGGCTTCTCACCTGTGCAACAAACAACAAAATGTTCACTACACTCAGCGAACTTAGCAGGCAGTTTCTGTTCTACCATAGACATCAGATAATGAAGTAATGTTAGTGTTATTGTATCTTGGAATATAAAAAACAAACCAGTATGTGTTCTTGAGTGAATTTTTAGAAGATAAAGCTGACTAGCTCTATAGTCACAGCTATCACAGGCATAGGGCTTCTCACCTGTGAATGAAACGGAAAAATTTCTCACAATATTCAGCAAACACAAGAGGTAGTTTCTGGAATCTGATCTACCATTGACATCAGATAACGGCGTAATGTTAGTATTATTATATGATGGAATAACAAAAACGAACCTGAATGTGTTTTTAGGTGACTTTTCAGACTACCAGGGTCACTAGCTCTATAGTCACAGCTATCACAGGCATAGGGCTTCTCACCTGTCAATGGAACAATGAATTTATCATTACAATCAACAATCTTAAGATGTAGATTCTGGAAATTGATCTATCAAAGACATCAGAAAATGAGAGAGTGTTAGTATTATTATATGATGGAAAACCAAAAACAAACCTGTATGTTTTTTTAGGTGACGTTTCAGATTATCAGGCTTACTAGCTCTATAGTCACAGCTATCACAGGCATAGGGCTTCTCACCTGTCAAAGAAACATAGAATTTTCAATATATTCAGTGAACCAAAGAAGTAGTATCTGGAATATGAACTACCGTAGACATCAGATAATGAAGTAGTGTTACTGTTATTGAATCAAGAAATAACAAAAACAAACCAGTATGTGTTGTTAGGTGAAGTTTCAGACTACCAAGGTGACTAGCTCTATAGTCACAGCTACCACAGGCATAGGGCTTCTCACCTGTCGATGAAACAATGAATTTATCATTACAATCAACAAACACAAGATGTAGATTCTGGAAATTGATCTACCAAAGACTTCGGAAAATGAGATAGTGTTAGTATTATTATACCTTCAAAAAAATGTATACACACTTTAAACTGTTGTAGTTTTCCCGCTCTACAAGGCTAATGTTATATTTCTTCGCCATGTGCCAGCATAATCGTCCCTCTATGTTATATTATCAGTTGGAATTTGTAATATCAACATGGGGGACGTACGTTTGAGTTTTGAAGAACGTAAGCAGGTTATTAGGTGGTACTGGAAGTTTGAGAATGTAAATGAAGTTCAAAGACAGTGGAGAAGGGAGTATGATACAGAACCACCTTCAAGATTAACAATTACACGCATACGAGACAAATTCGAAGTTCATGGAACAGTGTGTGATGTGCATAAAGGTCATTCAGGTCGGCCTCGAACAGCTACAAGTGATGAGTCATCAACGGCAGTCTTGGAACTGTTTCAACGCTCTCCTAACAAATCTTCAAGGCAAGGGGCACGTGAAAGTACTAGCAGCGTGCTACGCATTCTGAAGAGAGGCAAGTATCGTGTTTACATTCCAAGGCTGGTGCAACAGCTAAATGACGACGATCCAGATCGAAGGTTGCAATTTTGTGAATGGATTCAGGAGATGGTGATACGTGAACCGGGATTTATGGGTAGCATCATTTGGTCGGATGAAGCCCAATTCAAACTTAATGGAACTGTCAATAGGCACAATTGTGTTTACTGGGGTGAAGAAAATCCTCAAATTACAATTGAAAAAGCTGTAAATTTGCCTGGTGTAAATGTGTGGTGCGGTTTGTCTTCAAGGGGACTCATTGGACCTTTTCAATTTGTAGGCACTGTAACTGGTATTAATTACCTAACAATGCTTGCCGATTCCATATTTCCTGCCATTCGTGCATTATACGGTAATGATGATTTTTATTTTCAACAAGATGGTGCTCCGCCGCACTATCACAGGGACGTACGAGCTTACCTGGATCAAAATTTGTCGGGCCAGTGGATAGGACGCAGGGGGCCAATCGAGTTTCCAGCACGCTCTCCAGACCTTACACCACTGGATTTCTTCTTGTGGGGCACAGTAAAAGATGAGGTGTACAAACGTAAACCACGTAACCTAGACAGACATTCTTTGGAATGAGATTCAAGCAGTGTGTAGAGAAATCTCATTGGACGTTTTGATACGATGTACAGAATCAGTGGTGACTCGTACTCAGAATTGTATTGATGCTGCAGGTCACCAATTTGAACAGTATTAACATTTGTTATTTATGTTTCATTTACATTGGACTTTCAGCTTTCTATTTTCCTGAAATTTAACTTTGTAGAACGGTAAATAAATTTTCTATGGAAGTTCAAAGTGTGTATACATTTTTTTGAAGCCCCCGTATGATGGAAAACCAAAAACAAACCTGTATGTGTTTTTAGGTGACGTTTCAGATTACCAGGCCGACTAGCTCTATAGTCACAGCTATCACAGGCATAGGGCTTCTCACCTGTGAAACAAACAACAAAATGTTCACTACACTCATCAAACTTAGCAGGCAGTTTCTGTTCTACCATAGACATCAGATAATGAAGTAATGTTAGTGTTATGGTATCTGGGAATATAAAAAACAAACCAGTATGTGTTGTTAGGTGAAGTTTTAGATGACCAAGCTGACTAGCTCTGTAGTCACAGCTATGACAGGCATAGGGCTTCTCACCTGCCAAAGAAACGTGAAATTTCCAAGAATATTCAGAGAACAAAAGAAGTAGTTTCTGGAATATATTCTACCCTAGACACCAGATAATGAAGTAGTGCTACTGTTATTAAATTAGATAATAACAAAAACGAACCTGTATGTGTTTTAGCGAGTTTTTGAAGAAAATTAAGCTATTGCTCTCGCCTCAAAATTTGTAGAATGTGATTTTTTGAAAACATTTTATGCAGAAATCCGTTTCAGGCTATTCTGAATCATATTCTGAAGTTTAACGCATTTTTTTATGTATGTATGTATGTGTCATTCCAGACAATCTGTCCGTAGAATTGTGCTAGAAACTTCAAACAAATTTTAAAATGTTAAGGACACAAAACGAAAGTTCAAGTTCGATGGCCAGCATGATTGGATTACATCTTTGGGTTGAAATTTTCAAAAATGTAGTCAAATTTTCAAAATAGCCTGTTTTTGCGATTTGTTGTGCGAAATAATTTGTTCATCATATTAACATGTGGTATATCCGGAATCAGCGTAAAATTTCCTATAACAATATGTATCAAGTTTTCAAAAATTTCAAAGTTGAAAAATCAGACAAAAATCGAAATAATGCCATTCGCTAGTTGTAAAAATCGGTAATATTTGCATGAAACATTGTCCAAATTCAGATTGAACTACTCTTATGGAAGTATCCCTGTATAACCAATCCTAGAACAATGCTGTTTAAAACGTAGGTAGTAGGTGTTTGTTAAAAAAAAAAAAATATAAAAAAATGTAATCACAACTGATGAGTTTACTCTGTGAAATATTCCGTCCTCCGATTCTCTCGGTCGCTCTCTTTAATGTTTTACGCTCAACTGTTCTAGGACATGATGTAGCTTTATTAAATAATTTGATTCCATGTTTGTCTATCAAAATCATAAACTAAAATTTCTCTACACGATCAATAGCGACTGAAATGTCAACGATTTCTTCAAAAGTTTGCTCATTTTTGCATGACTAGAATTTTTTTAGGTGACTTTTCAGATTACCAAGCTGACTAGCTCTGTAGTCACAGCTAACACAGGCATAGGGCTTGTCACCTGTCAATGAAACAATGAATTTATCATTATACTCAACAAACACAAGATGTAGGTTCTGGAATCTGATCTCCCATAGACATCAGATAATGAAGTAGTGTTAGTGTTATTATATCAGGGAATAACAAAACCAACCTGTATGTGTTTTTTGGTGACGTTTCAGACACTCAAGCATACTACCTCTATAGTCACAGCTATCACAGGCATAGGGCTTCTCACATGTCAATAAAACGAAAATTTTTCAAGAATATTCAGAGACAAAAGAAGTAGTTTCTGGAATATGAGCTACCATAGACATCAGATAATGAAGCAGTGCTACTGTTAATAAATCAGGGAATAACAAAAACAAACCTGTATGTGTTGTTATGTGACGTATCAGATTACCAGGCTGACTAGCTCTATAGTCCCAGCTTTCACAGGCATACGGCTTCTCACCTGTCAAAGAAACGTTAGATTTCTCAATATACTCAGGGAACAAAAGAAGTAGGTTTTTCTGATTTGAGAGCATCTTTTTCAAACTTAACAAGATAATATTCCTTTTTCGTAATTTTTTTTCGAAATTTGACCATTTCTCCAAATGCTCCAAAAGTGCTATAACTGAGTTTTTGAAGTTAGTCAATTGCCAAACGTAATACATGATTTTGGAATATTTTTTCGTGCTGAAACCCGTAATGATGTCCAGATGATTGCAACAACAACTTGGGAAAACACCGAAAAACCAACATTTTAGTACACTTTGTGCTTTGTGGAAATGTGTCAGAAAAGTGGAATTCTGGTCATTTTTTCGGTATATTCCCTAGTTGGTATTATTGCAAATACCAATAAATGACAAACGCAAATGGGTGCAATTCCGCTCCAAATGTGTGCAATTCTGCTACTAAAGTGTAATTACCGAGTTTTTGAAGATACTTTATCGCCACATGTAATATGTGACTTTAGAGTATTTTTTCGTGCTACACCTCGTAATGATGTTCATTTGTTGATATTTGCAACTTCAACTTCGAAAAACACCGAAAAATTGACCAAAATTGCACTTTTCTAAGGGCCACTTTCACCAACAACTTATTAAGCGGAGATTGGCCAAACTCGATTAAATATGATCTCGAGGATCAAACCTTGGCGTCTTTCACCAACCCAAAATTCGTTTAATCCAAGATTGGAATAATCGAGTTTCCCTAACGGAGATTCCGGAAACTGTCCGATGAAAAATTGGACAATTTGAAACGACAGTTAGAAACCCCGCCATGTGTCCGACATATCAAGACAATAAAGCGGTGAATCACAACCACGACCAATTATTACCCGCGCCGTTTTTATCTAGTTACCTAGTTACTATCTACTCGCAACTTTTCGTTGACTTCCAACAAAGAAAGTGTGACACATCATTTGACGGAAGCAGGACGGTTGATCACCTTATTTAAATGTACATAAGTTATTTTTATGTGGTATAGGTAGATAGGTACATGGGATAGCAATTCAACATCGTATTATAACTTGCTATCATCATCGATTATACTTTATTTTCCTACCATCCTACATCAATTTCGTATTATAATTCATCGATTTGATGGTATAAAAGCCTTTTTCCAACTTATACCTGTTCGAAGGGAACTTCAGGTGAGTGTCGATAAGCTAGAGGACTTTCAAAACTGTCGGAATGAGAGTCGGATTCTCCGCCGAAATTCGACGTCGTCCAACCCTTCAAAATGAGGAATGGGCCGTCGGATCGTCCTTGGGCGTCTTTGCGGGACATCGTCCTCATCCGAGGAATCAAATTAATCCGAGCGATAAATCGCGTAAATTCATCATCAAAAACTTGAATAACAATAAACTATATATAAACTATAATAATAAACTGTGAACCAAACTGTAGAGGTATGAGGTATCAGCTGTTGGTGCGCGGCCATATTGCTCGATATCATTTTTATCACTAATCTGAGATTGGGAAGTGTAACTGGCCGGGGCTTGGGAGATTAACCTCAAGCCACCTCGTTAGGAGTTTAAACTGCTGTGTTTAAGCTGGAATCTCGATTATTTGTTAATCTTTTCTAACTTAAACTCGTTTATGTTGTTGGTGAAAGTGGCCCTAACACATTTCCGCAAAGCACAAAGCCTACGAAAATGTAGGTTTTTTGGGTTTTTCCCAAGTTGGTGTTGCAAATATCAATAAATGGACATCATTACGAGGTTCAGCACGAAAAATGATCCAAAATCATGTATTAGATGTGGCAATTGAGTATCTTTAAAGATTCAGTTTTTGCACTTTTAGAGCTGAAATGCGCTCATTTGGAGTGGAATCGCAGCCGTTTGCGTACCTACATCTAAAAAATTGAGTGACGCGTCATTTCTTCATGAAATTTCACGTAGAATTCAAGCCGGCAATGAAAAAAAGGGGTTCTTATTTAAAATAACAAAGTTGATGTAAATAGCTCATTTGCGCACGTGATCAATTTTAACATTTTCAAGATCCTTACAACAAAACATTGATATTGAAAAAAAAAAAAAAATTATTTTTGTGACCTATTATTGACGATTTTAGAAGGGGGGTCTTTGGGGACACCCCGTATATAAATATATATACTTATGAAAAAATGTTCAACTCCAGAAATCATTTAATAATGCCTCAAAACGGATTTCAGTAATAAAAATCTTGGACAATTCTATTTTTTTAAATTTCGGAGCCATTGCTGTAGCTTCATTTTCCTTGAAAATTCGCTAAAAACACCTGTTGCGAGACAACATACTGTTTTTACAGCTTGTATTTAACCGCAAAACATCTGGTGCGAGGCTTCACACCACTTACCAAATAAGTTTCAACCCCAAAACTCGGTTCCATAATGTAAAAAAAAAACCTCAAACTTTCTGCGCAGGGTGTGGACTTGGACCTGAAGCCCTCATCAAGAAACGTAGGACATCCCTGTGTCTAGAAGTTTTTTACGTTGAACACTTTTCTACATCCCCTGTTGTATTTTTCTTTTTCACGTTTTGTTCAACCGATACATATCATTCCAGAAAGAACAATATTGGAAGACATAATACAAGGAGAACACAAATAAAGAGAGAGGAGGGAAAACATACAGCTAAAGGCGACTAGCGAGTCAAGCCGAGATGTCATCTGTCCAGTGCCATTAGCCGAATTGCTCATGGGGTTAAAATTATGTCGAAGCCAATAGTACACATTTAGTACCTACATCCAAACGCACGATTGAATAAGACATCGAACATGCAAGTAGGATTCCTTCATTCCGTATCGCCTTTGCATCAGCAGACAATGAAATGAGAGCTGCACATGCTCATACAGCGTTGTTCTATATGGAACTTGGCCGCTTCAAGCCTTCATTGTACAATATTGTCGATAACAAAAAACCTCATTTTCTTCTGCCGCTATACAGCGTTGTTCCATTGTTTTCAGGGAATGTTTGCCTAGAAAATTGCTTCTAGGGGCGGAGGTTCTTTTGAACGTATGAACACTCATATTAACTAGAGGAGACTCTCCTAAAGTGAAATCCACGAAAAAACGCGATTCGGAAAAAATGTGACTTACAGCGTTGTTCGTCCACACGCTTCAAATGTCATAATTTTCACTTCATCTAAGAGGAAGTTTCTGGAATGTGATGTACCATAGACATCAGATAATGAAGTTAGTGATGAAGATGTTAGTGTTATTATATCAGGGTATAACAAAAAGTTACAATCATGTAGCATGATCGTATGAGCGAATTTTCAAAAATTATCATATTGTATAATGTTGACTGTTTTGAAATTTGAGATTTATGAGTGCTAAGAAATTGTTAACTGTTAAATTTATGGCAATAATAGAACTCTAAAATATAATCTGCTATTCAAGAAGAGATTTTGGGTTTTTAGCTATTTTTGTAGTTTTTATCGATTTTTTAAAGCAATTTTTAATGAATTCAAGTAAATTTTTCATCACAGCGTTGCACATGAATTTTTGAATGTTCTATTCTATAACTGATATCCTTGATTAGAGCAATATTCTGATAAAAATATAAATTTAACAATTTCTAGCCGTTTTTAGCAAAATTTCGTAGAAAATGAAACTATTGCAATGGCTCAGAAATCATTAAAATCAACAATATTGAAAAATTTCTTCATTGAAATCCATTTTCAGGTACTCTGAAACGAATTCTAGAGTGTAATAGTTTTTCCTATGTGTGTGTGTGTGTGTGTGTGTGTGTGTGTGTGTGTGTGCGCGTGCGTGCGTGCGTGCGTGCGTGTGTGTGTGTGTGTGTGTGTGTGTGTGTGTGTGTGTGTGTGTGTGTGTGTGTGTGTGTGTGTGTGTGTGTGTGTGTGTGTGTGTGTGAGTGTGTGTGTGTTACATTTTCGATAAAAATCACGTTATTGCGCCAAAAACTCCAAGCTTTTTCAATGAAAGTGTAATACTTTGTTTTATATGATTTATGGAAGACACCGACAGTTTGAGTTATATCCTAAGGTTTGTCCCATTTGTTTATTTATCTCCATGTGGTAGTGAGAAAAGATCAACGGAAATAACAATTTGGAAGAGAAGTTAGGTCAGGTCAAGGACCTACGACGTCTTCCAGCTGAAACTTTCTACTCTGAGAACAGTCTGAAGGACTTTCTCAGTCGGTTTTACGTGAAGTTGATGACTCTCCCAAGTAAGGTTCGAATTCCTAGCTCTCCCCTGGTTAGGTTCCCAAAACCCCTTAAATTTCCGCTAAAATAAGATAAAATAAGTGTTTGAAACATGAACTCACTTTGCCTCAATTGGGCTTCCGAAGGGCAGCAGGGAAGAGACATCACTTCGGGATTTCAAGAAATAACGAGTGTGTAGAGGAAACGTGAACCAATATTTAATTCAGAAAAAAGAACAGTAATTCACAGGTATTTGGTAGCTAAAGCAACATATAACGAACGCGAGAACTGGATTATATTAAAATAAAAGAAACGAGAGATATGGTGACTAAGTAACAACAATATTAATAAAAAAATGTTCTCTTAATTATCATAAGACAAGGGATCCTCGTAAAGTTAACTTTGATTTAGTCTAGTTTTGAAAGCAACACAAGAACTTTTATCTTAGTAGCAAAAAGTATTTATCATTACTCTTCTTAATTAAGACAGGTAGGCTAATTTATCCAAATTAGTTTGGGGATTAGTTAACTGACCTATGTAATCTCAGAATCTACTTTTTATGAAAAATACAACTCGCGCAAGTGAAGATGATTTTCAGAACTAGTAAGGTATATTGGTGAGCCCGTGATGAAATTCAGAATACAAAGGAAGGCGTTCCTGCTCTTTACCAGGTAGTCAGTATCCTTATTTTCTGGGTATCGATGATCACTTTTGCAATGGGTTTAGTGGAGTTGACTCAGATATATTGAAGGAGATGGAGGATACAGCGTATCATCGAAATCTCTTCAAAGTATTTGTCAAATTAAAATTGGAAATTCAAATCAATATTTTATACTCAACCAACAACTAAAAACGAAACATGTTCCAGCTCACTGTTCCGGGTCATTATATTCCCTGTCTGCCATTACCCCGTGAGGCTATTGATCATAAACGTTCTCGCTCGAGTAACGTATCCTCTCAGGTCTCACAATCTACTGACTAGCTCGTGGCCCAGCAAGCAGGATATCTTCTTGCCTCCCCCTCCCCTCCATCTACCTTGATGCCTTTACCTCTTGGTTGGAGGTGGTGCCCTCTTATTCATTCTGGGGTGGTGATGGTTCTGTATGGTAGGGTGAGGTTTGGCATCATGGTTTTGGTTGACCTCCCTTCTCAAGGCTGGTCATCACATCCCCCCTTCTTTGAAGGCAGATGCCCTTATTGGCTAAATGCCAACCCTCCGGGGTCACTGGTGTTAGGGGAAGGGAAGCTGGGTGTGTAGCCTCTATGAGTGCCCTTTCGTACCACCACCTTCGGCATCCGGAACAGCTGGGTGGTCGGTGCTGGTCGTTCTTCTTACAGGAGCGGGGATAGGATGGGTGTCACGATGGATACTTGTGACTTCGGCTGATCAGGCGGTTCCAGAAAGTTTTGCAGCTTTGGCACCTGAACCGGATGATATGCCGATCCACCTTCTCGAAACAGGGCAAATACTGGGGTTTTGTGAGGGGGGTCCACTCGGGGGTCACTGAAGCACTCCTTCTTCCTGGGGTTCCGACAGGAGATGTCTGACGAGTGGGAGTAAGGGGCGAGAATTCCTGTGCCAGGGAGTCCACTGGGGGTTGATCTATGATCATTCGGTCTAAGGGCGTCACTATAGGTGTTGACTCAGGAAGGGGTGTGGGCACCAGGTCTGGTTCTTCCCCCGGGTAGGAATCCTCAAAGGTATGTTGCTCCTGGCGTGCAGTGACCTTTTGTTCCAGAATTTGTACCGTGCACCTTAAATTCTCATAGTCGCTGATCACGTTGTTGTGCGAGGTACTGTCTTTCTGTTCCCTGAACCATAGGTTCTCCACCAACATTCCCATACACTTTGTGTCGCTGCAGCCATTAGTTCCGCCATTTCCACAAAGGTTTTGGCCAGCTCTCGCAATGCCTCAATCTCGTCCAATGTCTTCTCCATCCACTCTGTCAGACTTGGTGCCATTGAAGTCGATGAAGACCTTGGTCTGCACCAAGGTCTGGGGAGGCCATATTCTGCGTCATTTTTCGTGAATCGTTATTACTGTTCATGGTTTTAAAATGTATTAAACTTAGACATGTTACTTCGTAAATCAGGTATACCAGAAACAAAAGATAAGGCCGGTTAGTTCCTTAGTCTCTATCATCTAATTCATTCATTCTCTCTCTATCTCTCCTCTTGTGCCACTGTTATTTTAGGTTGTCTGATATGGGATTTCTGGGAAGGAGGTACAACCCCCCCCCCCCCCCCCCCCCCCATTCAGTTTTTGGTAATCGTTCCCTTTCCGTGGTTGCGGATCGTATCCTCCTGGAGATGACTTTGCTGGGCCATTAGAAGAGTCCATATCCAGAGGTCCATTCATTGGTGTGGTTTGAATGTCCCCTCTCAGACCACAGGTCCTCTTCCCCTCGGCTCTGGAGATCTGAGTGGTAGGTTGGGCTGTGGCTTGCTCTGGGACCTGATCTCTGGTTATGGCCTCGTCCAGAATCTGTCCATCAAATCCCGGTTCCAGCCGAATTAGGTGGTATCGCACCTTTTGTCCCCGAGCGTCGTCCG
Organism: Adelphocoris suturalis; assembly: GCA_030762985.1. Classification (NCBI taxonomy): domain Eukaryota; kingdom Metazoa; phylum Arthropoda; class Insecta; order Hemiptera; family Miridae; genus Adelphocoris; species Adelphocoris suturalis. The sequence continues at coordinate 4,041,885 of CM061046.1, forward strand.
CCTTGTAGTAAACCTCCGTGAGCTGCTTTACCACAGCCATTGGTCCTATCCATGGGCTCCAAAGATGGCTTCGTGGCGGCTCCAGTGGGTACTACCATCTGCCGTACCTATACTCGTTAACCCGGGCAGAATCCCCGCATGTGTCTTCTAGCGTTTATAGTTCGTTCTCTATTACACCAAGCTCAGTGTAGCTGTCTTTCGGCCGCTTTGCGGACCCTCTCAAAACCTGAGTGTGACTGTCGTGGAGATTGGTCATGTTATAGCGGTTGTGTGTGGTAGCCGCAACTCTAACCCAAAGGTCAAACGGTTGGAAGAATACCTGGTACTGTGGTGTGGTGTATTCCTACAGGCCGCCAGGGCAATTGGACTGCCTCCCAGAAGATGGTGTGTGTGGTCAACTTGGCGATGATGTAAAGCCCCCTCTACATAAGAGCCAATGCCGGCCGAGTAAATTTGCCTCGCATCGGTACTGGCACAAGGCTGGGGGTGGCCAACCTTGAGTGCAATGAAAAACTGAGCCACTTCTGGCTATTGTTACACTTCCACATAATGGCAGCCGCAAGGACAACTGCGACTGGCCGATGACAGGAACCACAAGCTGTGTAGCTCTGCTTTACCTTGCCAGCTTCTCTCCTATACATTTTCATTTTGTTTTCTAATTCGGGGCTTCTGGGGTATAATTTTATGAATGGGGAAAATAATATACCTATGGGGAAATACCTACGAATATTAACTGCTGTAGCTATTACCATGGGAGTCTCCTACCAAGCATACAAGTAAGAGTGTGGAAGTTTCCTACCAAGCTTAGTTAGTGTAAAAACAACTAATCATTGATACAAATGTTAATTTGAATTAAGTTCATAACCATTCACTTTTATGATTTGCAATATGTGCCCAAATTAATCTTGCAAAAATAAACAGGTACCTACCTAACTATATCTACTAAATACTGAACACCGTGATATTTTTATGAATCAAGATGTAAATATAAATATATAATGTTTACATTCGGGAATATACATAGCATGTTTATTTGAGCCTAATTGTTTTATAAAAGAGAAACATCAATAAATTCGAAGTTTAAAATTGATAGGATTCAGTAGTTGGCAATAAGAGAGAGAGAAAAAAAAGCATTTCCCACTTGTTCTCATCTTTATGAGAAATATCTTTGTGGTTCCAGATGCTGCTAGGTTCCATTTGAACTCGAACCTTCACGTTGTTTTTTATTTCTTCTTTACAGATGTAATCAGGAGTTAATTAATAGAGAGTTTCTGTAGTTACCGTAATTTTCTACCCGTGTACGCGAAAAGACTGAAATACCAACTGCGCATGCGCGAATCTTCACGTCAACGTGTAGAACTACGCGTGTGCAGGAAAAAGACCTGTCTACGCGTTGTCAGGAAAAATGCTTTCGTTGGAATCTCGGCCTACGGGTAGTCATCATAGCCTGACGCAAAGGTAACCACAAATGCCGGTAACCACTGTGTGACCAAGGTAACCGCAGTTACGCAGTTACCAGCAAAGGTAACCACACTGTGGTTGCCAACAACACGTTGGTTGGTCATCAAGTCGAGAGGTTATAGTGAAGTGCTCCGCTACAAAATTCAGCCATTTAAGGTACCTAAGCAATAAATGTATTTATAATTTATGTATTTATAATTAATTATAAAGCAATTAATTATTTAAATAAGAATAGGTTGTACGAAAAGAATACGAAACAGCTTCTGAAACACATATAGAGACGTTAACGTGACGTTAGCGTTTCGTTTTTCACGTATACGTGTAGAAATACGCGTAAAAATCACGTGAAGAGCTAGCATCTCCAGCTGCTTGCTCTATACGCTGCTCTACTCGTCAACGGGAGAAAATCTTATGGGAAGAACAAAAACTCTCTAATTTCGAGTAACATCTTACAAATAGAAAACAATGATTTCCGCCCAACCGAATAACATGCCGAAGTATCCGCTTAACATCACAGCTGAAGCTAGCAGTTCTACCGAGAAGAGAACGATTCTCAAACTTAAGAAAATCTAATCGGCGGAGGATGAAACCTTACACCTCAACTTCTGTAGATTTGGCTTTTGCAATTAATGTTTTACGAAAGCTAGGTTTCTTTAAATGAAGAACGGCTAATCAAGAAACATTGAAAATAATAACTACTGGTGTAAATTAGAGGTTCTCGTTCTAAATCTAATACTACAGCATTCCGGCTGTTCTTTGAGGAAGGCTGTTACCTTTCGACTTTCCAACGGCTGAAGGAGGATCAGCCTTGGTCCCCTCTTCTGTGTCAACTGGCTCCGTCTTGATCTCCCGATCTGGATCGAGATCTAAAAAAAGATATAACACTCATCAGCCGGGTCGATAAATATTTCGAAGCGAAAAATGCCAACAAAATGACCAAGTACAGTAAAATCCCATTCGACATTGGATCAACTGCCCTCCCCTTTCAGGATGTCAGTTTGAAACCGGGTCACAAAGGAAAAAGCTTCTTCTACCAGAGAGACGCCCTAGTAGAGCTGAACTGAATTGAATAACAAACCCATTTCATTCAGACCATTCTAAAAACCAAATCTATGGAAAACCCATGGATGCCCCTAGGGCAGGGTTGCCTGGTGTCCAGTTTCAGCCCGGACAGTCCGGGTTTTCATCAAAGCATCAGGGCGAAAATTGCTCTAGAAGCTAAATGTCCGGTTTTCAATGAAAGACTGGGAAATAACGGGCTTTATGGTTTTTTAACCACGCACCTTTTCTAGTAGGACGTTGTGTGGACTGTAGTAGTCAAGCTAAAAATGATTGCTAGCACGATAACAATTCTCTCAACTCCCTTACCACAACTGAGCAATTTGACTTTTTCAAATTCCTGCTAAAGTGTATCTATCAAATTAAAACGAAATAGCAGTGTTGACCAAAATCTTCAAAAACGCATTACTTGAGACAGTTTTTCTGAGATTTTAAAATCATCAGAGTTTGTTGGGCGTGTAAAACTTCAAGTTTCATGCGTTTTCAGAAATATTTATTTGTCAAAATAGTTCATGTTTCAGCTGGCATTACGGTATTCGATGGTATTTTTCGAGAATCAAAAAACACGATGGACGTTTCCCACGTATTCACTTTATATTTTTAAATAAAAATATGTTGCATTCTTAGAAATGTGATAACATCCGCACTATCCTACATTGAGTAGTTTTCGTTCTATGATTTTTCAAAGTTCGCACTGGTGATGTCACACTGGTTGGCAGGGGAGTCCCGCCCAGGCAGAGGGGGTGCTTTGAAGTAGCCAGTGTGCGAAACTTTTAAAAATCATAGCTCTTCCATTTTTTGTTCGATCTCAATTGTAGTCTAGTTGTGCAATGAAGCTCAGAAATTTTGAATATGCAACCCTCACAGCTGACCTTTGCAGGGTCAGAAGCTACTTGGATCCACAGCATGGTCTCCAAAGCGAATCTTTGTCCAATTAAACCTATGATGGAGATATTTCCATAGCGGGCCTCATTGGGACCGCTAGATATCAATGGCAAGGTGCAGAGTGTCCTCTCAGCAGAGGGAGATCTGAGACTAACTGCTGTCCTATTTAAACTACTCGGCTGAAATCATAATGAAGCACTGAGACTGCTGGGTAAAGATGGATTTCTCCAATAGGCAGAGTAAGCAATGGGGATCTCAGATCATCTGAAAGGGTCGGGTCAATAATACACAGGAAACTTTGGAAAGCATCACCTTATCTGAATTGTGTAGGGAGAAATCCTGAGCAATGGAAGAGTTTACACATATTTCAAGTTCATACATTACATACGTTTACCATAGTTGGCATATCTCATTGTTAACAAAAACATTCATTTATTAAGCCTCAACCTACTTGATTGTGGTTTTTTGCAATGAATGTTTTATGAGAACAGGTTTTTTTTTTATTTTTTTTTTTTTTTTTTTTTTGTAATGTCATGAATTTCTGATCAACGTTAAGACAATGTAGGTGATGGAAATGTAGAGGTTCCTCCTTCAAAGGGGAGATGCGATTAACCTGCTACACCCAGAGGATATCCTACAGGTTGAATAACCTCAGGAATATGCCAAGGGGTAGCATTTTCAAAAATCGAGAAAGAGGGACTCCCCGTACCCATCACAACATTGAAATGGATAAATGAGAAGTTCTTCTTCTAAATCAAATATCACGGTATTCTGGCTGATCCTCCAGGAAGGCTGTTACCTTCTGAGTGTTCGTCGACAGAAAGAGGATCAGTCTGACTCTCCTCATCGGTGTGAACTAGCTCCATCTTGATCCCCCAATCCGGATCGAGACCTAAACAAAGATATACATATAACACTCATCAGCTGGTTCGATAAGTATCAGGTAGTGAAATATGCCAGCAAAATTATCAAGAACACGTCAGATTAGCTGCCCTCCCTTTTAGGGCGCTCCTCAAAAGCTAGGTGATAAAGGAAAAAGCTTCGTCTACCACAGGCATACACTATTAAAATGAGTACCCATTGGTCTAAAAATTTTGTTTACTATGTTTGAATGAAAGTAGATTTTATGCTGAGAATTATGACACCATCCTTACTTTCCCACGATGAGTGGTTTCATTTGTATTATCGTTAAAAGTTTTGGCAAACTGTGACGTCATGCTAGATATTGGGGTCCTGCCCAGGTGGCACCGGTGCCATGACTTAGGTTTTTCGCTAAACTTTGCATAATCATAGAAAGAAAACTACTTCTAGTAGAATAGTGCGGTTGGTGTATGTATTCTTAGAATTTCACCTGCTTTCATTTTAAAATTTAAAACAAACATGAAGTATTCCTCATTGTTTGAGAGGGTTGTGGGACAACCCAAGCATAAGAGAAAAAATTAACGATCCGGATAATCAGATAAAAAATCAGTTATAGTACGGTCTTTGTAGAAGACTGTTTACTTATGCAGCTCTCGCGGTCGTACTCTATTACGGTACCATTTCAAAGAAATAGTTTGAAAAAACCCGCGAATGCGCGGTCTTTCAAACGAACTACGGACTATTCGCACTGTTCTGTTGCATCCCTGCTCGTCGCTCACCCAGACCGCCCTGAGCTCGCTGACGTCACTTCGCGTCTGTACCTAATTACGGAACGTGACCGTGCCTCCTTCTTTGCGAGTTTTTTACTATTTTCACCCTATTTTCTTACGAAAATTCGGGAGTGCGGGCGATTCAAAGTATTGACGAGTGTATTTATGTCCGGTTCGATGGAAAAATCTTCGAGGATTCGTCCGGAAAACAAGTTATCAGTGAATTCGGTTTCCCCACGTGGTGTTGATTCCGTTGGGACGGATAAATCGAATTCTACTCAAGCTGTGATCGTAAAATCGGCCTCAACCTCAGGTAAGAAACCGACTCTTCCACTCTTTCATCCTTTTCAGGACGTAAAGTTTGGAAAAGACCGAAACAGATCACGACAATCGATTCCGGAGACGCCTACAGATTCTAGACATAACCTATCGGAGTCCTCCGACAACGACGAGGTTAAGCCTAGACGACGCAGAACGAGTTCGAGAAAATATGATCGTACATTATCGCATCTGCATGCTGATTATTACGAGAAGCCTGAAAAGGTATTAAGGAGGAAGAGACGCCGGGACTTCTCCTGTTCGTCCTCTTCTCCGTCGTCATCCGACTCGGACTCGTCTGTAGAAATAGCTTCGCATCGGAACGCTTCGGGAGCCTCCTCCGAGGCCTTTGCCGGTTTTTCAACCGTGCCTTCACTAGTAGATGAACAATCTACCAAAGTTCCGACCCTACCACAGCAACTTCTAGCTGTAATGGGCATCAATGAAACACCTCCTGTGGATCCGATATTCATCCATCCATCCATGGAGGAAAAGTGGTGCGAAGCTATGCGTAAAGGGATCGACAAAAATACGTACGTGGAACTTCAGACGAAGTACGACCCTAACGTACACGCGACGGCACTTCTGCCCCCAAGTCTTGATCCAAATTTACGCGATTGTTTCCCAGATTACGCTACGAAAGCGGACGAGTCTGCTAGGAAGTCCCAAATGCTCTCAGTTCAAGCGTTGATAGCAGTGGCAGAGGCTATAAATCTGGTTTCGACACTCCCAAATTCGAAGGAACAACAAAAACCGATTTTTTCAGTGCTATGGGACGCATCAAAATTAATTACAGCAAACCTTTTCCGTGAGTCCTGGTCCCGGAAATGCAGACTCGTACATGCCGGAGTACCGCGCGACTGCCCACCACCAAGCGCTAGGACGAACTCATTTGTTCGACGACGCTGCAGCAAGATGGGTACAGTCTGTATCAGATAAAGATAAAATCAAGAAATCGATCATAAGACGCCCGAGAGAAGCTTCCCCCAGCCCTTCGGCCAGAAAGAGGTCACATAAGTCGAAACCTCAGGGAAATGCCAAGCCTCCCGCGGACTCCGCCTCCACGAACACCGCCCCCCGGGACTTCAGGAGGAAATTCTCCCAACCGAAATCGAGGCGCCCACCTCCGGAGAGGCGTTTCAACCGACAATAATCAGTCAGGTGAGTAATCTCAGCATTAACATCAATCCATTCCCTCTACCCCCTTCGCGGGGAGGCTAGCAAGTTTCTTGCATGAATGGAGATTTGTTACCAATTCTCCTATTCTATCATCATGGATGGCTGGTTATAAGCTACCGTTCAAGGAATATCCTCCTTTATTATTACCACTATCGCATTCCATGCCTCCCCCCTTCGGGCGGGCCTCGGTTAGAGACCGTAATAAAAGATTTGTTAAACAAAGGAGTGGTAGAAAGCTGGCCTAAGGATTCCCCTTGCTTCGTATCGCCTTATTATTAATCTCCGGAAACTAAATAAGTTTCTGAATGTATTACATTTTAAAATGGATGATTACACTTCTGACAAAAGGAGATTTTGGAGCGAGCCTGGACCTCAAGGATGCATATTTCATGATCCGAATTGCTCCAGAGCATAGGAAATACCTGGCGTTCACTTTAGGGAATAATATATATGTTTTCACAGCCCTACCCATGGGCCTCTCATCGGCACCATTTGTTTTTCACAAATTGCTCCGCCCAGTAATGGCCCGATTGAGAGATCAGAATATCACAGCAATTAGCTATTTAAATGACAGCCTGTTTCTAGCGACATCAGCTGAACAATGTGTAAGATCTATTCAGACAGCTGTGGCACTATTCACGCAATTAGGTTTCATAATTCATGAAACAAAAAGCGAATTAACCCCGTCCACAACATTTGCATTCCTAGGTTTTGAATTTAACTCCTTAGAAATGACGATGGGGATTACAGCCGAAAAAACGCAAAAACTTGAACGTTTAGTTACAAAATCACTTAAGCCAGAGAGTCGACCTATCCGAAAGGTAGCTGAAACAATAGGGTTCCTAGTATCTTGTTCACCAGCAGTGCGATACAGTCAGTTGTACTTACGTCATTTAGAAAGGATGAAAGTAGAGGCCCTGAAACGAGCCGATGGTGACTTTCGTCACCACTGCGTGTTGTCACGTCAAGCCACACTAGAATTACATTGGTGGCTACAGGCAACAGAGAAAGGGCCCAACCCGATCCGCAATGACTATTATGACAACACAATCTGGACAGATGGTTCAGACTTGGGATGGGGGGGCTTTTGCCCCCCGCATCGAGTGAACGGTTGGTGGGGGGCCCAGCACAGGGACCTACACATAAATCAGAAAGAGTTGCAGGCAATCTGGGAAGTACTGAACCATTTTGCGCACGACTGGTCATCTCGGAATGTACTACTGCGAGTAGACAATATGACAGCCGTAGCCTTGATCAATAAAATGGGCTCTGTATCGTTTCCTCACCTCCACGAAATTGCGAGGCGAATTTGGGAATTTTGTGAGCAACGAAATCTATGAATATATGCAAAATATGTTTCGACACACGATAACGGGGTGGCGGATGAATTGTCCAGATTAGATCCAAGGTCCTCAGAGTGGGAATTAAACGACGAACCATATAATTTTATAATCAAAACTCTGGGAAACCCCTTCATAGATTTATTTGGGTCGGCTTTACTCCACAAATGCAATCGTTTTTTCTCCTTCTGGCCTGAAGAAGGTTCATCCGGAGTGGATGCGTTTACCCATTCCTGGGAAAATGAATTTTTCTACGCCTTTCCACCTCCGGCATTGGTCCCAAGGGTTCTAAGAAAGATAGAAGGGGAAAAAGCCAGAGGCATTGAGGTCGCTCCTGATTGGCCTGCTCAGGCATGGTACTCCATATACATGTCTATGATAGACTAGACGGAGCTACTAAAATTTGATTCAGCTAACGACCTTCTTTCTGATCATTCCAGGAACAGGAGCCTCCGGTCATTGGACCACATGAGACTGATGGCGGCAGTCTTATCAGGGAGGCGTGACTATACCAGGGAATCCCGCCAGCCGTCGTGAGCACACTAAGTAAGTCTTTAGCTCCATCATCTATTAAACAATATGCTTCTTCTCTTAAATTGTGGGGTGCATTTTGTACTAAACAGGGGTGGAACCCTAGGGAAGTAACCAAACAAAAAGCTTTATTGTTTTTTGAAGAGATTCTTCAATCGACTTCACAAAACATTTAGCTCTTTTAATACTCATAGGGCCGCCCTAACACTGATTTCTCAGTATGAATTGGGCTCGGATCCTACTATCAAAAGGTACCTGAAGGCAGTCTTTCGACTACGGCCTCCAGCAGCCAAATACGACAGTACCTGGGATCCAGACTTGGTCCTGCAGTTTTTTAACACATCCGTCGACGAATCACTGTCGTTTCTAACACAGAAACTAGACATGTTGCTATTACTAGCATCAGGCCAACGTCCACAAACAATTTTAGCAATCCGCAGGTCCAATATCAATTTCGAGTTAAATGGGGTCAGGATCTTCATCCCAGCATTACTAAAAACCTCATGACCAAGAGCGATTGCACCAGCAATTTTTCTGCCCAAATTTCCAGAAAACCCAAAGCTGTGCCTCCCTTCACTGTTAAGTGATTATTTAACTGCTACAGCGAATCTGGATCACATGAACAGTTTGTGATTGACAACACGCCCCCCTGTCCGACCAGCGGCCAGGGCGGCGCTAAGCCGTTGGGTGTCAACAACCCTACAAAAAGCAGGAATAGATACGACAAAGTTCTCAGCCTATTCCACCCGGCATGCGTCAGTGTCAGCAGCCGCTAGGAAAGGTGTATCGTTGCCAAGTATTTTCAAAGTGGCAGGGTGGACAGCAAACTCTTCTATGTTGGCTACAATATACAATAAACCCCTCGAAAATCAAGCAGAGTTCGCATCCGCCATTGTTCATGGGACAGGACACGACTGAAAGAGGGGAGGCCACAAGTACTTTCGTACTCGCTAGCCCCAGGAGGAATCTAACCTCAACTCCTCCCTCATTGGTGCCCACATAGACACAGGAACCATCTGGAACATAGACACAGATACCCCTATACTCCTGAAAGGAAGTAAGGGGGGGGGGGGGGATCCCCCAGGAGGAATCTAACATCGACTCCTCCCTCCAGGGTGCCAACCAGATTTTCATCTGGGACATAGCACCCCAGATACCTCTATAGGTGAGGAAGGAGGGGGGGGGAGGGGGTGTGAGGTAGGACGCTACCCACTAGTGGCAATGGTGGGTATGGGGGAGTTGGGCGTTTCACGGGTCCCCTGCACACGAAAGTGTGCACCACAAATGGGTAGCGAAAGCTTAGTTCTCTCTTTCTTTACGTTGGGCTGCGTAGAGCGCCCACTACCACCACCTCCTTTTTCATGCAGGTGAATGAAGGACTTTGAACGAGCTGCGTAAGTAAACAGTCTTCTACAAAGACCGTACTATAATTGATAACTCAACTTACCTTCGGGAAAGATTGAGTAGAATTATAGTAGGTTGGAGTAGAGTGTTTAATGCCCGCCCAGACTAGAGCCCACCCAGTCATTCACCTGCTGTATTTCTGGGTCTTTGAACTGAAGTGACGTCAGCGAGCTCAGGGCGGTCTGGGTGAGCGACGAGCAGGGATGCAACAGAACAGTGCGAATAGTCCGTAGTTCGTTTGAAAGACCACGCATTCGCGGGTTTTTTCAAACTATTTCTTTGAAATGGTACCGTAATACAGTACGACCGCGAGAGCTGCATAAGTAAACAGTCTTCTACTACGTCCTACTATAATTCTACTCAATTTTTCCCAAAGGTAAGCTGAGTTCTCAATTTCAGACCATTCTTAAACCGAATCCATTAAAAATTGGGGGTAGGCCACGATGATTCTTTTTTTGTTCGGTCAGTTTTAGTCTAGTTAAGCAAATAATGTCCGAAATACTGAATTATATGATGGACGAGAGGAAGGGGGTAATAATGAACAACCGTGTTCACCAACGAAATATTGTCTAAGCTGTCCACTCCTCAATTTGCATCAGTTTTCTGTAATTCACTTTGGTATGGTTTAGTTATTGTCCTGAATTTTCTAGAAACTTTAACGATCTCGAATTTACCATCAGAAGAGGGAATGAGGTGGTTATTACCAATATTTTAAATTGCTTACTTCATCCGAAGAGTTAAGGCAAGGAATTGCAACCAGCCAAAAAAATATGCATTGTTCTCAGTGAGGATATGAGCAGGGTGGACCCCAAATGGAAAATTTAAAATTCCCAGACATTTCCCTGACAAAATATATCAAAGTCAATTTTTTTTTCTCGTCATTTTAGCGAATTTTCAAATAAAAAATGAGACATTTCATTAGAAAGAATTAGTTTGTTGACAGCACATTTTGAGCACTTTTAAATTGGTCAAATCTAGAAAAAAGAGCTTGATAAGTACCAAAAGTAGCAAAAACATTTAAAAATCGTTAAATTTATATTTTTAGCGGAATATTACTCAAATAAAGTTTATCAACTATAAATTTGAGCATTCAAAAAGGTATGCACCAAATTATACCGAAAAAAAGTCCTTGAATTTCATTATTATGAGCTAAAAAATCAACAAAAACTGCTGAACAAGCTATTAATCTTGAATAATTTTTAGAATAGCAGACCATTATTTAGAATACGTATTTGCCATAACGTTACAACATTGCCATAACAAATCGTAACATTACCTAAGCGCTCGTATTTCAAAACTATTTTACTTAAATGTAATACAATAATTGCCGACGATTCGCTCCTACGATCAAAGCTGCAGGACTCTAAATTTAATATTTAACGGTCTCTCATTTTGTGATCTGAAGCGATTTGTTGAAGTTCAAATTTAAATAATTTCAGTTGGAAAAAAAAGTTAACAGAATGTGTTTTTCGGTCAAAAACCGAAACAAAATTATGTAACGAAAAAACGACATTGTAGCAATGTAGCAAACCTTCCCTTATAATTAACAACAGTTGCTATGCATAGGATTACTAGAGTTCATGTTATTTCTTACACATTATTATTATGCGTTGGTTAGTTTATGGATACAAGCTTCCATGAGTTACCGGGTTATTAATCAAATATAATTAAGTAAAATTGACATTAAAAACACAAAAATACATTCTGTCTTTATTCAATTCCATACGGAGTATGGAAAAAGAATCAACCGGGGGGGGGGGGGGGGGGGGGGGGGGGGGGAGGATGGGGACGGAGTCCCCGCCAAAGCGCAAAGCGCTGGTTTTTTTTTTTTTTTTTTTTTTTTTGGACAAAGGTATTTCTTAGCTCGGAGATAGGTGGTTCCGAATTTTCGTCCGACTCCGACAGCAAAAAAATGTCATGCTTTTTTCACCTCAACCTGTTGTTTCCAGAGGTAATATATTACTTCCTGATTTCCCGCCCCACAAAAATAGTTCGTTGGGAACTGTGAATTTATTGCATGACTCCACATTTCAATGGGCCTATTTCTCCTCAACACTTCTGAGAAGTCTTAGCTTATGTACACCAACAAGTTGTTGGAACTCTCACTGGATCAGCCCACTACTCTACTGGGTTTCCTCCCTAGTTCAATACTTCTTTGATTTTTCTCACTTAAATTATGATTTACACTAGGTGATTTAGTAACAGAGGGAGTCAATGACATATCCATACACAATGTATCTGCGTGTAGCGTTGTTACTCTTTGAGCAGTTTAACCACCACTCTTGATAATTATTTTTGACATTCGTATAACCCGCCTATGAAATAATATGCCTAAGATAATGTACGCTGTTGAAATTTGATTGTTTGCGAGGTAGAATATACCTAAAAACGGTGCGAATAATTACACAAAGTTTTCATTTAAAAAATTCCTTGACATTTGGTGGTTTTTGCAGAATTCCCTGACATTACCCTGACATTTCCCGACACAAAGAATTCATTAACAATTCCAGGTTTTCCCTGACTTTTGCAATTGGGGGCCACCCTGTATGAGTCACGAAACCATCTGACTTATATACAAGAACATACTTAAGGTGGCACAAACGAGTAGAGTCGATTCTAGAGCTCATTTCCAACAAAAAATGCCATTCCATTTTCTAGTAAGTTGACAATGTTTAAATACGTGCAGAACTGTGATCTGCGCAGAAGACTTATCTAATACAAAATTATTAACTAGCAGAAGTGGGAAGGTAGATTAACAGGTTCTGTGTGAGCCCCACCCTTAGATGTGTCCCCCAGCTCGGAATAAATTATTGGGCGTGATTGGATAAGGTGGATATCACCATAGTTGGCAATTTCCAGGCAAATATTTGACCAGTTACCCGAAGTGGAGCATGTCGGCACATCCATAGCAGAGAGCCGAAGGTGGGGCTGAAGTGATGTGCATGCAGATGAGTAAGAAGTGTCTAGCTCGTCCTTGATTGTCACTCCTGGATCTGCAAAGATATTTTCATTGAAAATCAACAAACAGAAGACGGTTAACGTTTGTAATTGACCAATAAAAAGTTAACAGTATCCTTCCAGAACTCGTGCAGTTCGGTTCTCGTGAATGCTTTCTTATCTAATCTCTACGCTCTCTTTTGTGACAATTTTTCTGTTTCACTCCCGGTTGTGAGGTGACCTTCCTTATCTTGGACCCATTGTGACTCTCTTATCTTCCACCTGTCAAGATCCAACTATCAGGTACCGATCATTATCTTCCTTTAAACGGCCCAGTTGAGCTCATTAGCTCAACATGGGTTCGAACAATCCCGATAAATTGGGATTTGTCGACTTAATTTCGGCAAAACGACGTAGAACGGATAATGGAATGATCCCAATTCATAATTCTTTCTCACCTCTTCAAGAGCAAATGGAAACAAACTCAACAACCAATACAGATACACAAAATCAGTCGGCCACTGAGAAAGCAGCTCGTCCGCCCCCAATTTATATACTCGATGTAACGGACATCAATACAGTTAAATCAAACTTGCAAAGTTTGGGTATTGATACTATTAAGTATATTGCAACTTACGGAAAAGTAAAACTATCACTAGAAACGATTGACAACTATCGTACTGTTATCGAATACCTAAAATCAAAAAATGCCCAGTATTACACTTATCAATCGAATCAAGAACGTGCATATCGTGTAGTGGTCAGGGGGTTACACCCTTCTAGTGATGTTAAACTAGTCGGAGAAGAGCTTTCTAAAATGGGGTTCGTACCTACCCAAATCACTCCCGTATTACATCCTGTTACGAAAAATCCTCTTCCACTGTTTTTCGTTGACCTCAAGCCAAATTCAAAGAACAACGAAATTTTCAATGTTAATCGTCTCTATGGGGCTGTGGTAAAAGTTGAACCTCCTAGACCTAGAAGGACAGTGGTTCAATGTCACCGATGCCAATCTTTTGGGCACACAAAGAATTATTGCAACAAGCCGCAGCGTTGTGTGAGGTGTGAGGGCGACCACGCAACTGTGGATTGCAAACTGGACAAGAAAGCTCAACCGGTATGTGTTAATTGTGGTGGTACACACACGGCCAACTATAAAGGGTGTCCTACAAAAAAAGCTCTCCAAAAGACAAGATTCGGCCCTTCATCTCTGCGTTTCCAGCATCCCCTTGAGACTACGGGGACCTCACCCACTAACTTGAATCGGGCAGATAAACCAACCTCAAGCGGGCATATTATCAATGATAATCGATCATACTCCTCAGTATTGCGAACAAAACCTAATGAGGAAGCTCTGGTAACCGCAGGTAATGAAAACAACATCGTGACAAGTCTTATGGGTAAAATCGACTCTCTACTTGCAACTCTACAACTGCTTCTTCAAGCATTAGCACAAATTTTACCAAAACTCCCTAATATCCATGGTTAATTAACCAAAACTCCTTAATATCAATGGTTAATTGGCCTGTTGACCATTACTCTTTCAAAGTTGTAACATGGAATGCACGTAGCATTATCAGTAAAACTCAATAATTGGAAATCTTTCTTCACAGTCACAAAATTGATATATTGCTGGCCTCAGAAACGAAATTATTTTCATCTAGACCTTTTCAGGTCCGAGGTTATATTTGCTATCGAGCTGACCATCCTGAGGACTGCCATAAAGGAGGAGCCGCACTATTGGTACGTAGTGACATCAAACATGACACATTGCTCCCGATAATTGAACATGAAATGCAAATAGCTAGAATAGAAGTACGTATGAGTGGGATATCATTTCAAATAGCGGCCTTTTACTCTGCTGGGGCAAATTCACTTCGTGCTAGTGACGTCTGGGCGTTTACACATGAACTGGGTTCTCGTTTCATTATAGGCGGTGATTTCAACGCTAAAAACCACATTTTTGGCTCTGCAGTCGCTAATCCACGCGGAAACATGTTGGCTAACGAAGTGCAAAGGCTAGGGATTACTATTCTACATCCATCAGAGCCTACTAATTACCCTGATCAAGTGGGACAAAGGCCCGATGTGCTGGATTACTTTTTGTTGAAGAATATTCCACTACAAATCACGATTCCTGAAGTCATCCCGGAGTTATCTTCTGATCACTTGCCAGTCCTCATCGTGTTCAACTCAGCAGCAACACTTAAGGACCAACGAAGGTCACTGATTTAAGTATGCCACTCAAAACACGCGCAGATATAGACTCCGCAATAGCCAAATAACGTACGACATCCAGTTTGCTGGAATAATAGCTGAACTGCCACAAGATCCTCCAAAGCGATTCCAAAAATCTCCGCCGGAAATTCTCAAACTGGTAGCTGAAAAGAGTAGAGCCAAACAAGTTTGGCGTTTCACAAGGTAAACCATCCATAAACGTGCCTACAATAAAGCCACTGAAAAACTGAAAGAAGCTCTTCAAAATCTCCGAAATCATCAAAAAGAACAAGAAATCCTCCATCTGGATACAAAAGATTGCTCGTTGTGGCTCAAAGCCAAAAGTTTGAGGAAGGAACGATGGTCAATTCCTCCCCTGAAACACAATAATCAGTGGGTTACTACGAACCACGGTAAAGCTGAGCTATTTGGCCAGGCACTCCAAAGTCAATTTACGCCAAACCCATCTGAAGAGAGCTCCTTTGAACAGGAGGTTTCTGAAATTCTACAGCAACCTTTGCTACTATCTCCTTTTTCCCAGTTTTTTGCTCCAAGTGATGTTCAAAGGGAAATAAAAAGACTACGGAAGAAAAAATCTCCTGGCCTGGATCAAATTAACAAAAAACATCTAATACACATTCCGAAGAAAACTCTCGTGTTTCTGACACAAATTTATAACGCGGTTCTAAGAACAGCATATTTCCCCAGGAGATGGAAGATTGCTAAAATAATTATGATTCATAAAACAGGAAAGAGATCAGATAGTGTCAGTGGATATCGACCCATCAGCTTACTATCCATCTTCTCGAAAATTCTTGAAAGATTAGTCTATCCTCACATACTTCAGCAAATCGAACATCTGCTACCTAACTCACAATTTGGATTCAGGCAGTTGCACTCCTGTCCTTGGCAGCTTCATCGTGTACTGGACCGCATTCTCCAAACATACGAAGTAAAGGGTGTGGCACTAGGGCTTTTCCTGGACGCAGAAAAAGCGTTTGATAAGACATGGCATGAAGGGCTCCTTACCAAGCTCAAACCTCACCTTAACGACACATATTATCGATTAATCCAGTCGTTCCTTGGCGAAAGAAGTTATCGAGTTTCTGTTGGCGATGCCATAACCGAAGAACTCCCGATTATCTCATCTGTTCCTCAAGGCAGTGTGATTGGGCCACTGTTATACATCTTCTACATTCATGATGTACCACTATATAACGACACCGAAACGTTATCTGCCCAGTTTGCTGATGATTGCGCTTACTTAACCCAACATACGTCGGGGGAAACAGCAAGTGACACCATCCAAGCTATTGCTAGTGACGTGAATAGATGGGCAAAAAAATTGAGGATAAAGCTGAACACATCCAAATCACACCTCTCTGTATTCACGTATAAGCGAAAATTTACAATACCTCCAGTAGAAATGGATGGATCTACGCTCGAGCTTAAAACCAATGTGAAATACTTGGATCTGAGTATGGATCAAAGACTTACTTGGAAGAATCATATCAGTGATATAGTATGGAGAATACGTCATAGAGTTAATCAACTCAAACCGCTCCTGCCAAACAAAACACTCACTATAAAGAACAAGCTTTTAATCTACAATACTGTTATTAAACCTTTTTGGTGCTACGGAGCAGGACTTTGGGCATCAGCTTCGGACTCCCAAATTGCCAAAATTCAGGTTCAGCAAAACCGTGTCCTCAGATTGATCACAGGAGCGGATTGGTATGTTAGAAATGAGGAGCTTCATAAAGACCTCGAAGTGCCAACAGTGAAAGACTGTCTCATTGCAGCCTATCATGCATCGTATCATACAGCATCCTCCCACCCTAATCAACTTATATGCAACATACCGCAAGATCGACCTCTTCCTCGACAACCCAGGCGACTTAAAAGTAAACATCATTCCGACTTCGCTGATGGGTTCAACTAACTGAAATTAAAATTAAAATATACCTAAAATGAAAACAAAAATTATGATTAATAAATGTAAATAAAATATAGCTCTGTGATAGTTGAGTTTTTGCAATCCGTATACTAATAATAGTCGTATTTGTATGTGTTAAATCGTTGTAAAGTGTAAGATAGTACTGTTGAGTTTTTACACGTGAATTAGCTTTACTAGGGGGTCGATGGACTAAACCTAGTACATAGATATAAAAGCATGTTGTTGAATACTTCACTTAATCACACTATATAGTGCTTTGCACAAAAATGTTACTATAATAAAAAAATAAAAAAAAAAATAAAAAAAGTTAACCCCCCCCCCCTCCTTTTATAACTAGTTTGTTTACATTTTAAGATACGTAGATTCTAAAAATTCTATTAAAATAAAATAAAAAATCTATCTATCCACCATCCACTTCTGAAGCTTTTCTCTGAAACTATGGACCGAGTTTTAATAAATCCTGCTTAAAAATCAAACACCCGCCAAGGGGGTGTCTGCAATCTCAGCATTAATTGTGATCAACCCAAAGGGGTTGAAATATTAACGAAATCACGATTTTGGAAACTCTTGGGATAAAAGTCCCCCCCCCCCCTCCTCCTCACCTAACTCAAACAGAACTCAGTCCAATGAATAGAATCAGACAATGCGAAGCAATGTGCCACCAAATGATTTTGCTCCCAAAGAGTTTGTGGTGATAGGGAAAAAAGTCATCAACTCGAATGTGAATTGCAAACTCAAAAACGCTGCAAATTATTTCACAAAGGTTTATTATTTTTTCAATTGAGTTTGATCGTAGTTTTAGTTGGCTTGCGTACGTCATAAGGCCCGTCCAGACTCCTCGGCGTGTCCTATTTCGAGTTGCCACAACCTATACTTCTATAATTATATACGCATGTTTATATTTCTCGATTTGAGCTCCTATCTATTCAAATAGTTATTGCCTTAATAATATCATTATCTAAGTACGTACGAAAAGTCGAGAGGATATGTTATTAAATATGCGTAGGAAAAGCATTGGTATTAACACACAAATATGACCTAGAAAAAAGCAGCCAACAACCAAATTTGATTGGAATCAGGAAAACTTGCTATTTAACTGGAAGCGTTTGGTTCGGTTTGAGATCTTTCCAAGGAATGGCGGAGGAAGGTTCGCGGATCGTGTAGTGGCGGAGGGGGGGGGGGGGGGGGGGGTCGGGACGCGAGCACACTGGCAGATCCACACGGAAGGTATTAAACTCAATCATGGCCAGGGGGGGAATAAATCGTATCCCGTTTCTAGGATGCTACCTACTGTTCACGAAAATTTCCAGCAACTATGAAATGACCTACCTACCTAATTTTTATTTTTCACATTCTTTGATTGATCGTAATGAACATCGTCACTAGGCTGTCCTAAGCCAAAAAGTAATATTCACGGATCGCGTAGGGTGGTCGGAGCGAGGGGCGGCGGCAGATCCACAAGGAAGGTATAGGCACCTACCTATCATATCGCCTCCGGGAAGAAATAAACGTAAGTACCAATCTCGTTTCTAGGACGCAGCCGTTTCAAGTTCACTCGTTCTAACAACCTAACGATCGTGGAGAGGGTGGTCGCATTGTAATAGTGATGAATACAAATCGATGTAAGATTCGATTAAATCAACTTTTTTCTAAAAAATCGAAGACTAAATTTTTTTTGGAAAATTTGCAATAAATTTTTTTTTTTTTTTTTTTTTAAGCAAAGTTTAATGGACATTTTATAGCGTTGGTACCTAATAGCTAACACTCAGAAAACAGTATTAGGAACTATGAACTCATGAAGGATCAGTTTAAGTTTTTTCACTATGAAATCTGAAACTCCGGCATACGTTCCAAAACTAAATCGAATTCTTGATGGAACAAAATAAGAATCACGAGAATCGGCGTGTCCTATTTCGAGTTGCCACAACCTATACTTCTATAATTATATACGCATGTTAATATTTCTCGATTTGAGCTCCTATCTATTCAAATAGTTATTGCCATAATAATATCATTATCTAAGTACGTACGAAAAGTCGAGAGGATATGTTATTAAGTATGCGTAGTAAAGCATTGGTGTTAACACACAAACATGACCTAGAAAAAAACATATATTCATGCCTCAAAGGAACGCTGTACCCACCTCATGGTGCCGCGGCGACTCCTCTCACTCCACCCCCCGCTCACCCACCACCGTGACCCCCTGCCAAGCGTGCCAGGCGTGCGTCTAACACGTCTAACAAAAAAAGCCTCGAAAAAGACACTTTTTCTCCCGTTTTTGGCCCATAGCATCTATGCGAGTAAAGCAATCGGGATGGTTAAACGTTAGGACCAACTAGACCCCAAATGGAGTCTATGTGCGAAAGAACGTGTTTTTTAAGTAAATTCTTAGGCCTTTTATGGCCCGGACGGCGGACGGACATTTCAAATTTGGATTCTACGCACCTTGAAACGTAAAGTGACAAAGTTTGAGGGGGGGTGATAAAAATTTTTTGCTACACGATCACATAGGCTTATTATTGGAAATAATAAACCAAAAGCGACTTTAGCATACAGGAGCAGGCTGAACTTCTCCGAATCGGCTCAATCTAATCCCATTTTCAGTAAGTTGATATTGCAGTGCGGGTGTGGTAATATTACCACTCACACCAGGTAATATACACCACTCCCTCCATGACCCGAGCCCTATTCATCGGTCCGTAGAAGGGGCTGCCGCATTCTTCTGTCCCGTACGGTGGTTTTACCTTCAGTATAAATCAGATAGCAGTTCTGAGCACTCCCTTGGCGAATTGCATGTTTTTGAGCCAGGAAAATGGAGTCCAATCCAAGCCCGTTTTCCTCATTTTTGGCTCGTTTTTCTTGATTTTTATTGATTTTATCCTTCTTCTAACTTTGGTACTGCATGACTATCATACTAATGTTGAACTTCAATTGAAGGCAAATGAAAAGTACAGGTTGTGTAGTGCTGTGAATTTTTTTTCAACAATTTAAAAAAAGTAACAATGTGACAAGTCATAAAAACTCAACTTCCGCATGGGGGGTTGTTCCGCCTTTTGTGACCCGCGCTGAATGGGTTAAACACGTGTAGACTGGTGATCTGTGCAGAAGACCTATCTAATACAAAATTATTAACTAGCAGCAGTGGGAAGGTAGATTAGCTGGTTCTGTGTGTGCCCCACCCTTGTGTCACCCAACATACCTACTACATATCTGATTTCCTAATACTACGCCTACCAATACTTCGTCATTTCCACACCCTTGTCAAGATTGTCAGGGAGTGAAGATAAACCTGACTATTGTTTTTTAACCATAATTCTCTTCAAGCAGACAATTCACCTCAGGACGGTTAGGGGTAATTTATTTAGCCTCATGCATATTTAAATTAGTAAAGAACAGGGCACTGTGTGGTGCAATAAACTCGTGACTAATTGAGTTTACTCGATACCATTAATACTTCAGTTATCCTGAAATAGGTAGTGTGAAGGCAAAAAGCTTGTTCCCTTAACGTGCTAAGGACGTTAGGAAAGTAATGTTTGCAATTTCTACATGATAATTTTCAACCGACCCCCAGCTAAGAATAAATTATTTTTAATGTGAGTGAGATTACATAAGATGGATATTACCATTGTGGGTCATTTCCAGACGAATATTTGACTAGTTACCTGAAGTGAGGCTTGCTGGCTGATCCTTGTTGGCTGATGAATCAGAAGCGTCAAGCTCTTCCTTGATGGTCACTCCTGGATCTGCAAAGTTATTTTCATCTAATATGAACGAACAGGAGATCATCAAGGTGAACATTAAAACATTTAATTAACGAGGTTCTAACCAAACAGATATTACAGAATCAAATCAATTGAAGATGGTAGTGACTGGCTCCCCAACGGTTTTTAGTTTTCAAAACTTCCGCTACAGCAGCGCCTCAATTTTTATTAATCTATGTCTGCTGCTAAAATATAGATTAGTGGGACAAACAGGCCCCAGAATGATGTGCATAGTTTGGTGGTCTGGATGCTCGTATCTCAAAAATACATAACATCAAGTAGGAATACAACATTCCTAAGTGAAAATTCAGATTAGTTGGACAAATAGCGCACCGACTGAAGCGCCACAATAGCGGAAGTTTTGAACACTAAAAATCATTGGGGAGCTAGTCACTACCATTGAAAATAGGTAATTACTGAAAAATGAAAAGCATACCATCATACATGCAATTTTCTACAAACGAGAATCAACTGAACCCATGATAAAAGAGTAAGCATTCCAAGTCATTTTTAAGATGAGTAAGTACGTACAATCACATGGGTATTGAAAAAACTAATAAATTACTTTCCCATTATCTTTATTTCATCATAGTGAGGAAAAAAACCCATTTATTACACATGTCCCATATGGGTAACATGAGCTTCCTGTTGATGCTAGAAATTGAAATGATCTCTAATCGATGGACTTTCATGGATAACTTCATCCTGGACAGTTGTGTGTACTACAGTTAGTAGATGATGTATCAGAATTTGGAAAATTACATCCCACGGGACAGGGCGAAGCTGTTGGGATGATATCTGCCCACATTTAATACTAAAAGTAACTCGCATCTCCTGATACTACGATTCTAGTTACTTCATCATTTCTATTACCATATCAGGATAAGGGACTTTAGATAATCAAGATTATCGTTTTTAACCATAATTTACCCACATGAAGCACATAATTCATAATTAACTGATATTCTGCCGCCGTACGGGTTAGGCGTTGCAATGAACCGTTTCTCATGCGATTAGCGAAGTTAAGCAACGCCGAGCGTGGTGAGTACTGGGATGGGTGACCGCCCAGGTAAGGGTCAGACGTCCAAGTAATTTTCTCGCTTCTGTACGGCGAACCCCTCTCCACTCAAGGGGGCGAGGCAATGAGTAGCTAAGCGAAATCATCAGAACGAATTCTGATCCTCCTTGGAGGACAGCTGATGACGTCCGCGACGCCCGAGGCAGTCGGACGAAAAGCCCCAACCTGGAATGGTTGTTTACTTTACTAAGAGTTTTTGATACTACTGATATTCTGCCACAACTTCTTCATAATTCAAATTTACGAATTTGACAAATATATTTATAATACCTAGTCGAAATGACTTAGCAGTCGTGGTAAGATACACCTAGACTTTGCTAGAAAGGAGAAAATACAAAGATGACATTGATTCGATTCAGCATCCAAAAAGAACAGGAATAATACCATAAACACGTATTTTAGAGATATGTCGTCCAATATCGAGGTTGCATCGGATCAGAGTGCTCTGAAAGTCTTCTCAACAGATCAAAAACTATCAAAATCCTCACGAAACACGTATACATTTATGAGGTGTTTCTTTTGACATTGTCGAAGACATCGCCGCCACACATGTTTCTCATTGTGTCAAATGGGAAACGAAACCCTACAGCTAGGGGTGTGTCATTACTGGCAGACCGGGACAGTGGAATGTAGTCTCTCGTTGTCAAGGTTCCAAACGGTGACAGCCCTTCGTTCTTACCAATACAGCTCCATTAACAAGGCCTTGCTTCTGTTATGCCATATTTTGAAAAAAACTTAATTACATAGACGCCGCTTATTGTATCACCAGTTAGTGGAGCAATCCGCTTATTATGGCAGAAAAGGCCCGGAACGATTCAACACATATATTCAACAGAGAGAAAAATCTGTACATTGTGGCAGTCAGTTCGGTTAATGTGGCTAAAATCTGAGGTCAGGGAGTATCATTGTTGGGGATAAAACTGGGCAATCGCTGATAACACTTGTAAACATACACATCATCAATTCTCAGTTTAACCAAGAGTTGGCTAACACTGCATCTCTGATTCAACCTTGTGATCAGGGTGTCATTCGCACGTTCAAGGCTCACCATCAGTCAGAGATAAGAAAAAGTGTGATAGCCATCCTGGATAAAGGACTTGAGAATGGGACCTTCTCCTTTTACATGCCAATGATATCACCAAAAACAAAGCTTGCTTGACTCTCTTTACTTAGCTGCATCAGCATGGGGCCAGTCGTCACCAGCGATTTCTCCAATGAGGCTTACGACAAATGGATGGCCAATCACCTACACAAACCTGCGTCCGAGAGACTAATTGAGGACGAAATTCATTCGGCCATCTAGCAAGAAAAGAAGAAAGTAACACAATTGAATGATATGCAGTCCAGCAGTGATTACAAGCCTCTGAGTATCTGCCGAAACGATCCAGCCCCGTGAAATGATGGCAGCCCTTCAAGACCTGTAGAGAGGTATTCAACATCAACCCGAAGTGTATATTAAATGTATTATGTAGGTATGTGTACTTTTTTGGGTGATTTTTATCATATTCCACCAATTTCGCTTTATGTGGCAGTTAGCTTACTGTAGCCGGTTTGGCTTGGTTCCAACGTGGCCACAATAAGCGGCGTAAACTGTAGTACCATGTGCATTTTATAGAAAATAATTAGATAAACCTACTGATGACCAGCTTTTAGAAATCGTCACTTTACTGAAAATGGTAGAGATGTGAACTCATAATCATTTCATTGGACACTCCGTTATATACATTGAATAACATTCTACTTTTAAATAGCCCTGTTACAAGAATACAGAGGAACTTGAATTATTTGGCCTCCTTGTCTGATGATATTAATCTGTTTTTCTAAAGTCTGTTTTCTATCAGAAAGATTATTTTTTCTCTAGACATGGATTCCTAGTTTGTCCCTTCCTTTGTTTGTTGTTTCATTGATTATTACAGTATTAAACTGTTTTATTTGTTAAATATGTATATTTGAGCCCTCTTTTTTGCATCTTCCTGTTTTTATTTATTACTATAACCTCAATTAATTATATTTGCTAAATCGTTATTCTGAATTTATATTAATTGAATTATTATAATTAATTATTATATACCTATTATTGTTGATTTGTTATATTATGCTTGAATCTTGATTTACTACTGTAATTGAGCGTTGCCCATATCTATTCAAATAAATAAATACATCGAATATGAATGAGATGGAAAATTTACTCCATTCTCGAACTATGGAGAGTTCTTCTCCGACTTCAAACCAGTTCAACTCAAAGTTCGTTTAAAACTTATCTGAATCTACCAAGACTTGTAGTCGGCAAGTGATATTTATTAGAACATAAAGACAATATAAACAATAGGTCCCATTTGGCACGGTATTGAACATAGTGTATAATTAAAATGCGTATTAGTAATTGCGCATGCATGGAACTTATGACTGTTTGATAGTTGAATGAGTACGCTCTTCCATGTTTTGTTCGATCTCAACGTTAGTCTTTTTAGTAAACATTAACACAAGGGTCATTAGCGGCAATCAAAAAGGGGAGTCAGAAGGACACTGCAACGGCCACGATTCTAAGGGGAGCATTGCTTGTAGTCCGTCACTAAACGGATTGCCATCACGGACTCCACTGGCAGATTGGAGGGGGAGAAATAATAATAATAACCTGCAAAACGAGGCATTGCCGCACTCTGCCTCAAGGGATACAGCGATGACCGCTTTGTAACCCCTACAGCGGATAAAAATACCGCGTAATAAGAACTAAACTACGACTAGATGATCCTTACAAAAACATATATTATCGATAAATATATAATGATGAATACTAAATATCTTAGTTAAATGAAGGTATGACTAGATGTACATAAATAAATGAATACATCACAGATCAGAATATCACAGTTCTTTGTAAAGCTCAGTGGCTTTCAAGTACACAAACAGGGATCAATGTTAGTCTTGTTATGCAATTAGCTCAGACATTTAGGATTTAACGATGGAAAGGAGAAAATGGAAGGGGTAATGCAGAAAAAACATTTTTATTAAACAAAATCTTGTCTGCGCAGCCCACACCTTTTAGCGAATTTTTGAAGAAAATTAAGCTATTGCTCTCAACTCAAAATTTGTAGAATGTGAATTTTTGAAAAATTTTTATGCAGAAATCCATTTCAGGCTATTCTGAATCATATTCTGAAGTTTAACGCAATTTTTTATGTATGTATGTATGTATATATGTATGTGTCATTCCAGACGATAACTGTCCGTAGAATTGTGCTAGAAACTTCAAACAAATTTTAAAATGTTAAGGACACAAAACGAAAGTTCAAGTTCGTTGGCCAGCATGATCGGATTACATCTTCGGGTTGAAATTTTCAAAAATGTAGTCAAAAATTTCAAAATAGCCTGTTTTTTGCGATTTGTTGTGCGAAAGAATTTTTTCAGCATACTAACATGTGGGATATTCGGAATCAGCGTAAAATTTCCTATAAGAATATGTATCAAGTTTTCAAAAATTTCAAAGTTGAAAAAACAGTCAAAAATTGAAATAATGCCGTTCGCTAGTTGTAAAAATCGGTAATATTTGCATGGAACATTGTCCAAATTCAGATTTATTACTACTCTTATGGAAGTATCCCTGTATAACCAATCCTAGAACCATGCTGTTTAAAACGTAGGTAGGATTTAATGCTAGTATTAAATATTTTCAATTTCTTTCTTGTTGCTACGGAAAAGCCAAGTGACACTTCCCCATAATTTAGGCTGTCAATAGATGCACAGAGACTACAGTTTGTCTGTCAATTTCTTGCTGTAGGATACTAGATTCGAATGCAACTTACTTTATATCACTCGTAATATAAAGCCTCATCATCGATTGGCTGTGGAAATACGTTTCTTTCATATGACGTCGGTACGTTATTTTATTTTATGTCAAGATTTGATGATGTTATGATAGGATACTGTTAAGATTTCAACTGCCTTCAATACTGACCACATTGGACATCGAAATCTATGAATATTTACCTACATTTGTCTTTAAATCTATAAGATTAGTTTAATAATAATAAAGTATGAGTACCTCCTAATTATTTTTAATAATTTGATTCCATGTTTGTCTATCAAAATCATAAACTAAAATTTCTCTACACGATCAATAGTGACTGAAATGTCGAAGATTTCTTCAAAAATTCGCTCATGGGGTCATGCTGCATGACTGGACTTTTTTCCCTCTATTGGATTAGTTCCGCTAGTAATAGGTAATAGTGAAACTATATTATTGTTCTCTTGGCTTATTTTGAAGAACTTCATTATTGTTATGGCTACGAGCTTGTTGGGAATTAAGAGCGATAAATATTTCTACAGTGAACTCCGTCATTTCAAGTTCATAAGTTATAAATGTGAATTCTTCATCTTTCTATGAAAGTGCGATATAGATATAAGTGACAGAAGTGTTCCTGGTGTTTGATGTCGTTCAATTTGTTTCAGCTTGACTAATGATGGGGTAAAACCCAAAATATTATCTCCCTCAATTCCAAAAAACCTAGTAGAAATAAAGTCATTTTCAACTACCCATATCAATAGTAAATTTGTTCTGTACTAAATCTCTTTTAATAATCTCAAAGTTTTTAAATTGTTTTTTATTTAGGTTGAAAGTTCAAGGTAAAAGCCACTCAAGCAGCTAAATAGATGAAGAACCTCATGAGCATGTTCGGCACATAGTATAAACACCTAACTTCTCTGATCAGAAGGGTGAATTCTGTGGATAACTTTTGACATATTGAACCCTCACAGCTTAACTTTGAAATGAATTTAATTTGGCGACTGGTGCCCACCAGTAGTTCACCCTAACTTAGCAGGGTAAGAAGCTACTTGGATCAGCAGTGAGGTCTCTGAAGCGAATCGTACAATTAAACCTACGATGAAGATGTTTCCATGGCGGCCTCATTGGGACTGCTAAATAGCAATGGCAAGGTGCAGATCTGCCATCATCAGCAGCGTGAGATGTGAGACTAACTGCTTTCCTAACTCTACTACTCATTTCCTAACTACTCGGCTGAAATCATAATGAAGCACTTGGAGACTGCTGGATAAAGATGGATTTCTCCATGAGCTATCATAGCAATGGGGATCTCAGATCATCTGAAGGGGTCGTCAATAATAAGACAGGAACCTTTGGAAAGCATCACCTTATCTGAATTGCGTTGGGAGTCATCCTGGGCTATGAAAGTTACATATATTTCAAGTTCATACATATGTTTACCATAGTTTGCATATCTCATTGTTGACAAAAACATTTATTCATTAAACCTCAATCTCCTTGATTCTCATTCATCAAAGCAGGTTTTTTAGTTGCAATGTCATGTATTTCTGATCAACATTAAGACGATGGAGGTGATGGAAATGTAGTGGTCCCTTCTCCAAAGGGGAGAGGCAATTAACCTGCTTCATCCAGAGGATATCCTGCAGGTTGAATAACCTCAGGAATATGCCAAGGGGTAGCACTTTCAAGAATCGAGGAGGACTATCCATATCCATTACAACATTAAGAATGATTAATTAGAAGTTCTCCTTCTAAATCTAATGTCACAGTATTCTGGCAGTTACTTCAGTAAGGATGTTACCTTTCGAGTGTTCGTCGGCAAAAAGGGGATCAGTCTGAATCTCCTCGTCGGTGTGAACTATCTCCATCTTGATCTGCAAATTCGGATGGAAACCTAAACAAAGATATACATAAAACACTCATCAACTGGTTTGATAAGTATCAGGTAGTGAAATATGCCAACATAATGATCAAGAACACATCAGATTAACTGCCCTTCCTTTTAGGATGTTCCTCTGAAGCTACGTCCTATAGAAAAAAGCTTCGTCTATTAGAGGCACGCACTATTAAAATGAGGAGTACCCATTGGTTAGAAAATGTTGGGTTTACTATTCTTAAATGGAAGTAGATATCATTCTGAGAATTATGACACCACCCTTACTTTTCCACGATGAGTGGTTTAATTTTCATTATTGCTCAAAGTTTTGGCAAACTATGACGTCATGCAAGGTAGAGGGTTCCTGCCCAGGCGGTACCGTGCCATGGCAAAGATTTTTACTTCAACTTTGGAAAATCATAGAAAGAAAACTACTTAGAGTAGAATAGTGTGGTTGGTGTCTGTATTCTTAGAATTTCACCTGCTTTCATGTTAAAATGTAAAACAAACATGTGGATACCTATTCCTCATTGTTCGAAGATAGATTCTAGAAATTGTATTCAGAAGACAAAAAATCCCCCATCTGAAGCTTTTCTCTGAAACTACTGGACCAAGTTGTATTAAATTCTGCTTAAAAATCATACACGCACCAGGGTGGAGCCTGTAACCTCAGCATTAATTGTGATAAACCCATAAGGGTTGAAAAATTAGCGAAATCAAGATTTTGAAAACTCTCGAAACGAAAGTACCCCCCCTCCCCCACTTATTCAAACAGAACTCAGTCCAATGAATCAAATGAGACAATCCGAAGCAATGCACCACCAACTGTCTTTGCTCCCAAAGGGTATATGTGTTGGAAAGGGAAAAAGTCATCAATTCGAATGTGAATTGCAAACTCGAAAAGCGATTTTGGCGTGCAGGAGCAGGCTGAACTTCACTAATTCGGCTCAATCTCATTCCATTTTCTAGTAAGGTGACAATGTTTAAACACGTGTAGACTGGTGATCTGCGCAGAAGACCTTTCTAACACAAAACTATCAACTAGCAGCAGTGGAAAGGTCGATTAGCTGGTTCTGTGTGACCCCACCCTTAGATGTGTTACACAACATACCTATTACAAATCAGATTTCCTAATACTACGCCTAAAAATACTTCGTCGTTTCCACACCCTTGTCAAGATTGTCAGGGAGTGAAGATTATTTGTTTTTTAACCATAATTTCTCCTCTTCATGCACGCAATTCACCTCAGTACGGTTTGGGGTAATTTATTTAGTCTCATGCATATTAAAATTGGTAAGAACAGGGCACTTGTATGGTGTAATAAACTCGTAACTAATTGAGTTTACATGATACCATTAATACTTCAGTTATCACGAAATCAGAAGTGCTAAGGCAAAAAGTCTGGTTCCCTTGCCGTGTTAAGGATGTTAGGAAAGTAACGTTTGCGATTTCTACATCATAATAACTTTCAACCGACCCCCAGCTCAGAATAAATCATTTTTAATGTTGATGGGATTAGATAAGGTGGATATCACCATAGTTGGCCATTTGCCATATGAATATCTGACCAGTGACCTGAAGTGGGGCTTGTTGGCTGATCCATATGGCCTGATGAGTCAAAAGCGTCCAGCTCTTCCTTGATGGTCGCTCCTGGATCTGCAAATTTATTTTCATCTATTACGAACAAATAGGAGAGCATCAATGAGAACATTAAAACATTGTAATAACAAGGAACTAACTAACAAGATAATATAGGTATTGGTAATTACTCGATTTAAAAAAAATTAATTAAGTACTTTCCGATTTGCTTCATTTTATCATAATGAGGAGAAAACGCATTTATTACATCATGTCCCATGTGGGTAACTTGTGAGCGTCCTGTTAATGTTAGAAACTGAAATAATCTCTTATCGATGGACTTTCATTGCAAACTTCATTGTGGACAGTTATTTGTACTAGTGTTAGTATATTATGTATCGGATTTTGTTAAAATTTATCCCTCGAAACAGGGTAAAGCTGTTGGGATGGAATTTGCCTACATTTAACACTGCCCACATTTGCTTCACCTAATACTACGACTCTGGATACTACATCATTTCCATTAATACCTAATCAGGATAAGGGAATGTAGATAATCAAGATTATTGTTTTTAACCATTACTTATCCACAAGAAGCTCATAATTCACAATTTCCTAATATTCAGCCACAACTAATATCAAAATTTCAAAGATTTCGAATTTTCAAAAATCTAGTTATAATACATTCGTCGAAATGAAATAGCAGTACTAAGATACGTCTAGACTTTGCTAGAGCGGAGAAAATAGAAAGATGACATCGATTCGATTCAGCATCCTAAAACGTACAGGAAGAATACAATAAACACGTATTTTTGAGATATGTCCTCCAATATCTTATCCTGACTATCTTTCTTTTTGACGGGAACAGATAGAGAGAGGTCCAGTAAGTATCAACAGGAGTGCTTAGCTTAAATTTTAAAAACATTGACATTCCTTGTTTTTCCCGTGGACCCTTCATTTCTGAAACCCACCTATCACGAACAGATATTATATGTTTTGACTGTGAGCAGGCTGTAAGAGTATTTTGTATTTAGAATGTAAATATATGGAAGTTATTTTATAACTTTGACGTAGTTGATTTAATTACCAGCTTCCTTCAATTTTGATTTATTTATCTATTTTTATTATTATTTTATAACTTTATTGTCAACTCTTTGAGTTATGAAATACGCTTTGCGTTTTGATAATAAATGGTACAGCTTTTTACCAGAAATGGTAAAATGAAACCTGTAAGAAGGGTACTGTCCAGTGACATACCTCCTAATAAACTGTGCGTTATAAGAAAATAACAATTGAATAATCAACAGTTAATATAACACTTTCTCAAATTTGACTAGAAATTATAAAAACGTTAATTCTAGGCAGTCAATAAAACCTATACGTTTGAATCTTCTTCTTTGCTGCTGATAGGATCTCTCTTCAAATTGGGTTGGGATGCATTGTGGTATCGGGTGGCTGTGGTATAAGTTCGGCTGAATATGGTGCTTATTATTTTCTACCTACCATCTGCCCCTACCAATGGCTGAACTGATTGACCATCAACATCATAATCGTTTAAGCTGGCTGTTTATACGAGGGTTGTCCAGAAAATAAGTTGCGTTTTGATCTGTAGGGTGGTAGGAGTGGCTTTTGCCAAATCTGGTAACACCGCTCGAAAGAGGAGAGGTGGGGGAATAGAATGAGAGGTGGGTGACCTCAGTCGGTCAGTTACCAACGTCAGGGCAGGTAGTTGAAATGGAGCCCTCCACGTCGCGTCCCGCCACCTCGATCCCCGTTCCCTCTCGAGTTGTTGTGCGCGGAGTGATTCAATTTCTTTATGCACAGGGTTTCAAATCAGTTCAAATTCACGAACAGCTCATTTTGTTTATGGAGAAGGTGTAATGAGTGAGTCAATGGTGAGGAGATGGGTACGTGAATTTAAAGCGGGAAGACATTCACTTGAGGATGAAAGTGGGAGAGGCAGACCCTCAGTTGTGACGGACGAGTCGCAGAAATCGACAATGCAGTTTGCAAAGATCGTCGTTCAACCCTGGATGAACTCCATCTGAGTTTCCCAGACATCTCACGATCCATCATCCATGAGATCGTCTCGGAAAAACTTGACTTTCGGAAAGTTTGCCCTCGGTGGGTCCCTAGAGAGCTGACGCCCCAACACAAGGAACAACGATTGGCCGCCTCAAATTCACGTACCCATCTCCTCACCATTGACTCACTCATTACACCTTCTCCATAAACAAAATGAGCTGTTCGTGAATTTGAAACCCTGTGCATAAAGAAATTGAATCACTCCGCGCACAACAACTCGAGAGGGAACGGGGATCGAGGTGGCGGGACGCGACGTGGAGGGCTCCATTTCAACTACCTGCCCTGACGTTGGTAACTGACCAACTGAGGTCACCCACCTCTCATTCTATTCCCCCACCTCTCCTCTTTCGAGCAGTGTTATCAGATTTGGCAAAAGCCACTCCTACCACCCTACAGATCAAAACGCAACTTATTTTCTGGACAACCCTCGTATGTACCGGTTTTAAGATATTTTGAAAAAAAAACAACTAAAAAATGTAGATAAAATGGCGGTTTTGCTCGGAAAGTCATCTCAACAGGTCGTAAGACGTAGTCGATGACATCGCCGCCACATCGTGTCGATTCAGAAACAAAAACCATACAGCTACTGGTGTGACGGTACTCGATGGTAAGTGTACAACAGGCACAACTCTCAAGGTGGCCGTCCACTAGGTCAACAGAGCGGCGAGGCGCGGCGCGACGCGATGCCAAAATCTTGAGGTTTATCCACTATTGGGCGGATTTCATTTTTCGATCCTTCGTTTCGCCAGTCCCGCCTCATTTCGCTGAAAAAACTGGGGATCTGATTGGGCGAATATGTTTAGATTGCATCAACCTCAATCACAGGCTATTGAAATATTTTCTAGCCTCAACCATAGGGAGGTGTTTGTGGTAAGGAAAAAAAAAAGGGGGGGGGGGAGGAGGGTGTGGTTAAATGGAATAATTTGGTCATCACCGAACGAACTGGTGATCTGATGCTCGGACGAATGAAATTCGATTAGTCTGAACGTTCTTTTGAGTTACCTATCAAGAATACTTTTAATTTGAAATATGGGGGGTTTTTTATGGAGAGGGAGTGGGGGTTGATCTCAGTAGTTTGGTCCTAAAGGGTAATTTATAAGTTAGGACTTTTTTGAATCAGATTCATAGGGGTGCCCCAAAATGTGATCGGTGAGGGGGGGCTTGCGTATATGTAAGTCAACCTGTGCAACGCAAATTGCAAAAATTATGTGCAAGCGAAAATGTTTCGCTTCGACCTTCGTCCACTAGGTCAATGGGACGGCGCTAAATGTTTTGGCAGCGCGCCGAGCCGCACTCCAGAAGTTTGGAGAGCGGTCGAGTGAAAAATTTTCGACTCACTCGCGCCACCCCGCGCTGTCGACCTAGTTGACGGACTACCATCATTTTCCATTATATTTCTAGAGACAGATTTTGGCGTCGAGTCGTGTCGCGCCACTCTGTCGACCTAGTGGACGGCCACCTTCAATCGCCACAGAGAGCACTGGTCACCCTTATCTCTTATCACTAGCAAATTATTTTTTGTGATGAGTAGTTTAGTCAACTCTTTTTGGATTTGTTTAGTCATTGGGAAAAGATGAATAGGGACTCCTAGAAATATTGGACAGGGTTCAACTGTGCAAGTGGTCGACAAATTAGTAAGTGGATTATTTCTGGGCCCCTGGGGAGGGGGATTGCCTACAGTCAATTATGCACAGTTGATCGCACCTTTGATGTGTATAGTTTGGTGGTCTGGATGCTCGCATCTCAAAAATACATACATCAAGTAGTCAATCCCTTGGTAACAATTCTAGTTGGACACATAGGTCAGAATAATGTGTATAGTTCGGTGGTCTGGACTGATTTGCAAGCTGCAATAAATCTTTTATTTCCAATGTCAAAAAAAAAAAAAAAATTAACTGCCCACAAAACGACCTACCCACCCAAGCGAGTGAATAAATGTGCATTAAATTCCTCGAGAAATTTAAAAAAAATGTCCAACTGTTGGGTGAGAACTCAATACCCACCACTTCATAATCCGATATGCTGTAAATTACACCACAGAGGTCTTGTTATCACTGGATAAACGACGGTCATATAACTTTGCAATTTGTAACCGAACGGAGCCAGCGCTCCATGTGAAGATAGAGAGTTGCGCCTGTTGTACACCTACCGTCGAGTTGTGACTGTACTGGCGGAACGGGACTGTGGACTGTTGTCTCTCGTTGTCACGGTTCCAAATGGTGACAGCCCTTTCAATCTTACCAATACAGTTCCATTAACAAGGCCTTGCTTTTGTCATACCATAGTTGAAAAACCTAATGAGTATCATGTGCACTTTATTGAAAATAAATAGATAAACCTAATGATGACTAGCATTTAGAAATCGTCACTTTATTGAAGATGGTTGAGATGTGAACTCATACTCATTTCATTGGGCTCTCGAGACCTACATTGAATAATATTATGTGCTATCAATACATACCTACACCTAGGCATAGCATGACCTTCCTAGACGTTACTACTGCTCGACCAAGCTATGTCCTCAGCTACGTACAATAATAAAATATTGGTTGCACCGGTAAAATGGAACGGTTCCATTCTTGTCACTGTCACTGTAGGAACAATCAACATACAGCATATTCCGGGTGTCTAAGGAGTCTGCCTACCAAATATTACGTTGGTAGCTCCAAAATTGCAGGCTGTAGAGCAAAACAGAGAGACAGACAAACATATAGACAAATTCAGACCGATAGTAACTCTGTCAAAAGGCTCACTCTGTCATTTTGTATCGTTGTCACACATCACCCTTGAGCGATCAAGCTGGGATATTTACGACACGAAGGATTTGTGGCAGGAAAAGTGGTGAAACCCGGAGTCTCTGAAACTCCGATTTACCTAACTTCCAGAATATTGTGGACTGTTGATGGATGACTTTTACCTCAGAGTAAACTAGGAGTTACCTCGGCTAACTGTACTGTTTTTCTTTTAAATTCTTCAAATATGTCAATGTAGGTAGGTACCCAAGTATGTACCTACTCATTATGCGGGCAGAAATTATATGATACTTGGGTGGCTACCTCCATTCCATTCATTACCTGAATGGCTCTGGGATTAGTCAAATAACGTTAAAAATGCACTTTTTCATAGAAAAATACCAATAGTGAGATCATCAGGAAGTTGAATACACAGTTAAGACCACAATGAAGTTAGTTCAGCAATCACTCATAACTTTGTCAAAATGCCTGCAAATTTTGAGGATATACTCAGACGAGTTTTCTGCAGTAGAAGTTATGAAGGGTTGAGGGAAAGGGGCGGGTGGAGGGGGGGGGGGGGGGTAACACGGTAAGCAGTACATAAAATACTTAACTCCGCCAGAAAAAAATCCTACGCCATCCACATATTTAGGGTACACTCAGCCGAGTTCAATCACACGTTTGGAGGGGTAAGAGGGGGGGTTGTGTACAGCAGTTAATGAAATTGTTCAAAAACGGGGGCAATACTATACACAACCATGAAGTGATTTCTAGCAGTCTGCTAATGCATTTACACAATAAAGTACGTGATCAAGTTTATTTTCGTTTTGTATTACCCTCCTCTCCCTCGTAACAATTCCTACATATTAAATACTTTGCTCATTTGCCTTCTATTCAATTCTGCAGTAGAGGAAGTGGGGAGAGGGATGTGGCATCTTAAAAAATTCTACATTGTCAGAGTATACTCCAACAAGTCGTCCCTAGACGAGGAAATTGGGGATGATCATAATAGCGGAAAATCAACATTTTTCACCATAAAAAAGTGATTGCTGGGTAATCAGTGTAGTGTTGACATTATTTCCCATCAAACTAAGTTTCTGGAATGCCTACCTACGTATCCTGAAGATATCGAAGCTTTCTGCATTTCCTGAGGGAGTGGGGTGATCATAAAAGCGGAAAATCAACATTTTTCACCATAAAAAAGTGATTGTTGGGTACTCTTTGAAGTGGTGAGACAATATTTCCCATCAAACTATGTTTGTTGAAACTTACGCTGAAGATATCAGTGTTTTCTGCAGTGAGGGGGTGGGGTGGTCATAACTCGACATTTGCACTATAAAAAAGTCATCAGAGTTTTCTGCAGTTCTTCAAGGGGTTGGAGATGAAGAACTCGGATGAGAGATCACTATACTGAGTTCCCAGCAATCAAATTTTTTTATAGGAATATATCGATTTTCCACTTTTATGACCACCCCAACCCTTGAAGAACTGCAGAAAACTCCTATATCTTTGGGATACGCAGGTAGGTATTCAACAAACATAGTTTGATGGGAAATTATGACTCAAAACTACAATGAGTACCCAGCAATCACTTTTTTATAGTGAAAAATATCGATTTTCCACTTTTATGACCCCCATCCCCTCAGGAACTGCAGAAAACTCTGATATCTCCATGATACTTAGCTGAGTATTCAACAAACCTAGTTATAATTAGATGTTTATGCTTCGTGATATCTCAATCCCCAATCTCCTCATCTAGTACGCTGTAGGGACGACTTGTGGAGTATACTCTGACAATGTAGGATTGTTTTCTACTGAATTATGATGCCACAACCCCCCCCCCCCCCCCCCCCGTCCACTTGGTCTCACTTTCTCAACTGCAGAATGGAATTAAAGGTAAATAAGCAAAGTATTTTATATGCACGAATAGTTACAAGGGAGAGGGGGATAATAAAGAACAAGTACGAAAGAAATGCGTGATAAATCGAGAGCTTTCCAACGAATGGAGAACAATTTTTGTCCTTTAAACACTAAAGAAGTTTTAATTCCCCAGCAACGGCTTGGTTGTACGTTAAAATCATAAGAAAACGCTTGCATATGAGTCTGCAACACATTGGGACATTTTATGTCTTTAGTTGCAGACTCGTATCATCAGAATTTAACAAGCGGTTGCAATCATGTTCACAATATCAATTATTGAGAATGATCACCTGAGTGTACACAATTATTCAAATAACCATGCTCATAACTCAGCTTGTTGGCCACGCACTTCGCAGTAGTTGACATAATCTGGTTGGATAAATCGAGAGCTTTCGAACGAATGGTCAACGAATTTTGTGGGATGAAAAACGACGAAGTACCATTTCCCTAGCAACGACTCGCTTGTAAGCGGAAATCATCAGAATATTTTCGTGAGCGATTTACGTGACGTTTTTGACATTTTATGTCTTTACTATGGCACATAAATGAAAAAGCGTCACGCGGGGAGCGTCACGAGGAGATTCCCTAATGATCCCACAATTCTGAGATTTGGTATGTAGCCCCTTGAGGGACTTCTGAACACAACTGACCGATCCCAGATCAGCTGAGTGGCTCTAGAATCCAGTTTTTTCCCTAATGATCCCACGATTCTGAGATTTGGTATGTGGGCCCTTGAGGGACTTCTGAACACAACTGACCGATCCCAGATCAGCTGAGTGGCTCTAGAATCCAGTTTTTTCCCTAATGATCCCATGACTCTGAGATTTGGTATGTGGGCCCTTGAGGGACTTCTGAACACAACTGACCGATCCCAGATCAGCTGAGTGGCTCTAGAATCCAGTTTTTTCCCTAATGATCCCATGATTCTGAGATTTGGTATGTGGGCCCTTGAGGGACTTCTGAACACAACTGACCGATCCCAGATCAGCTGAGTGGATCTAGAATCCAGTTTTTTCCCTAATGATCCCATGATTCTGAGATTTGGTATGTGGGCCCTTGAGGGACTTCTGAACACAACTGACCGATCCCAGATCAGCTGAGTGGCTCTAGAATCCAGTTTTTTCCCTAATGATCCCA